>VMDR010005646.1:0-50230 GCA_007922815.1 Macrotus californicus
GAACTAAAGAGGGGGAGTGTGGGGGTAAGGGGTGTGCAGGGAGGGGGGTGGGGGGAGGAGATGGGACAACTGTAATAGTATAATCAATAAAATATATTACAAAAAAAAAAAAAAAGAACAACTGGAGCTCAGACTGCCGAGGAAGGGGAGATGTCTTTATGCGTGGCTACTGTCAGTGCTTGTGTGGGATCCTGGTGTGTTCTGCAGAAGGGAAAAAAGAACACCACGACATCTCAGAAAAAGAATAAAGAAAAGGCACAGAAGAGTCAAGGAAGGAGAGGAGAAGGCAGAAGGAAGCTGAGGGAGTGTTGCCATCAGTGAAAGTGAGCTCGAGGCTTGTGAGAAGAAATGGGAAGTCAAAAGTACACAGGATTTCCAGCCTCTTCAGTTCAAAAACGGTTTTAAAATACAGTAATTAAATCTCTATGTTCCGCCCTCGTGGTATTTCTTCTCTGTCTTAGAGCCAGACTACCTCCCACCTCCACTGCTCATGCCTTCTGGAACAAACCAGGGAAAACACACACTTTCCTCTCTAGTAGTCCCCCTTATCCACAATGGATATGCCCCAGCACCCCCAGAGGAGGCCTGCAACCACGGATAGTACTGAACCATTTATATACTGCTTGTTCCTATGTATACACACCTTTTCACTTAGAGGAAACACGTTATGGCCTCTCTTTGGCACATCTGAATCGCCAGCATCACTACCCTTGTGCTTTGAGCCATTACTAAGAAAAATAAGGGTGACTCGAACACAGGCACTGTGATACCAAGACAGCCGACCTTATAACTGAGAAGGCTGCCTGCCAGCCAAGCTCTTGAATGCCCCACCCACTTCCACGAAGGCTGGAGTCACTTTAATTGGCTCTAAACATTCCCAAAAAATGTAATTAGTTCTGGGCTATTTCTTTATGTGTACTGTATCTAGTTCCACAGGATTTAAAGTCCAAAAATATGTACAGTGAAACAAGATAATAAATAGGAACTGAGTTTATAAAAACATAGTCGTAAAAAGATAAAAATAAAGCTATGGCCCTGGCTGGTGTGGCTCAGTGGCTTGAGCGCTGGCCTCCAAACCAAAGGGTCACTGGTTCGATTCCCAGTCAGGGCACATGCCTGAGTTGTGGGCCAGGTTCCCAGATGGGGGCGTGTGAGAGGCAACTGACAGAGATGTTTCTCTCACACATCAATGTTTCTCTCCCTCTCTTTCTCCTTCCCTTCCCCTGTGTCTAAAAATAAATGCATAATTTTTTTAAAAAAGAAAGCTGTAGATGAAATTATTGCATAAAACTCATACCCCCAAATTATGTACACTTGCTTGACGTGGCCTGAATAATTGGCTCTCAGTTTTCTAGCACAAAATGTAAAATGGGAATCATAAGCAAAGTTGATTTAATTCTCAGCATCTGAAATCTGAGAGAAATATCTCCTACAGACAGACCTTTATACAGAAGTTTCTTTTAACTTAGTACCCTATAGTTTCACCAATATTCTTAGAGTAAACAGAAGAGTATTCATAAGATAACTTTTAATATGCCTTCGAGGTGTATCTATGGCATGTTACATAAACTGCTGTTCAGTAAGGTAATGTCAGTGGAGGAGAGCAAAAACAACATGGGTGAGGTGTGATGCAGAAAAAAATGAGCGAATGTAGAAAATGAGCTGCACAGCTCTCAAGCACACCTCCGTGAAGACTGCTTCAGGACTCCCCGGGATCAGAGGAACGCTTCTTGACAAGTACTTAGAAGTGCAAGGACTCTGTGTTGCCATTTAAAGGCTGACACACGTGCTTCTAGAGTCAGCTGAGCGAGGTGCGAGGTTAACAGGCTCTTCCAGCAGCCGAGACACCAGAAATGGTTGCATGCAGAAGCGAAGGCACCACTGCTGCTCGGAGGCCCCGAGAGCACAGCCAACACAAGCCAGACTTGCTCCTCCAACACGCAGAAAAATGAGCAGCTGAGTCCCACAGCTCTGTACTTGAACATGCATATAGGGGCGATAAATGGTGACAGAAAAATAAACAAACAAACAAACATGGAAACAATCATCTTTGTATGAAAAATTACCAAAATCTCAGCCTCCCCCCACCCCTCCCCAAAAAACACTCCTTGAAGCACCTATTGAGCACCCGACTTTAAGTAGTGTTATAACTTACTGGATGCCCCCAAGATAATTGATTTAATTGGCCCTAATGGATTGACTGGATTTATCTGCTTTTCAGAGCTGTTATAATCTGCCAATTATAGGTTGGAGTGGGCAGGTGCCTATTAAAAATTAAGTGTGTTTCATTTCTGAAGTCCTTCTTTCTGGACATACTTGCCAAGGAAGGCCAGTTGTCAGTTAAGTTCACTCCTTCATGGAACTACAACATACAATCTGCTTGTATTAAAATACTTCTATTAATTTTCAGGGGCTCAGAATGGGAGTTTTATTGGGCCCTTTTCAATTTAGGTATGTTCACCTGAAAAGTAAGCACTCTGTTTCTATCCAAACTTTGAAAAACTATAGGCTCCTTTCAAACCATATACAAAATCCATAGTCTTATTAAAGGGGCATAGTAACAATTCAGATGTAAAATTTTCACAATAAGTAATATAATAGATCCATTGGAAGGTGCTGATCAGATAATGTGTTTTGACTCTGAGTTTAAGAAAACAAGAGAACAGACTAGTTCCGCAGGTGCAACGGGCTATTTGTTTGTTTGTTTATAACTCCTTCAGCTGACAGGAATATTTCTTCCCCAGCAAAGAGCTCAGGACGATGCCAAGCTGTGATTAGACCGTCCCCTCCTCAATTTCACCTAGTCAGTGGTTCAAAGTCAGAGACTTGAGGACCCCTGTGTGGGGTTTAACCTTGAATCTGTGAACCCACTAAACTATCTGGGATAATTTATGTCAGCTTTCCAGTATTTGGCCCATTTCTCCCACTGTCCATCTTTACCAATGCAAAACAAGAGAAATTCCTATTTATTTTAAAGGTCTTAAATACAACATCCTGGGAAGAGGTAAAATAGAAAAGACAGGAATTGGACTTCTAACCGTGTTTCCTATGTGCGAACCGTTTCATTCTGGTATTGGTCCTGGAGCCAGATTTCTCTTCAACTCCCACAGCCCTACCATTACCTCAGGATCATTTATTATAGGCCTATTAAAGCCAGATATTTTGGATGATGAAACTGTTTCCATAATAAATGATTTCAACATCATGTCTGGTTTATGGCTTAGGAGAAGGAGATCATATAATTTAGTTCCACTCCTGAATGTCCAAGCATTGTAGATATAATCTTACTCTTGCCAGTAAAGACATTAAGGAGAGGGAAATGCAGGCCCTTTTCCAGGCTCCTAAATAGGGAAAATATTTCTCAAAAAAAAAATCAAAAACAAAGCCACCAAAATGATCTGAAAACATTGGTGACATGGTGACAAAGTAGAAAACAGCATTATTCCTTAGAAAACAGAACTGGATCACAGAACTGTAAACACCAAGTAATACTTCAATATGGCGACTGTAAAATGTGTCTGACAAGGCAAACTAATAATACAAGCTGGAAATATGAATGAAATCTGGACAAGGAATCAACACTTGATGTTTTTGTAAAGTCATTTTAGATAAAGACATTTAAAAATTGTAACTTCGAACTCACACCGCAGTTAAGAATTCATGACAGTAAGAGAGAGGCCAGCATCAACCATTTCTGCCAGAGTTCAGATTGATGTTTAAAGCCCAAGACTCTAATACTCCTTCTCTGATACATCCCATGTTGAAGAAATAAGTGTCGAGAGAGCAGAAGACCTTTCAACTAGATAGAACACTGTGTTAGAATGAGAATTAAGGGAATTTGATTCTGACATGACCCCATCAAATCCCAAACCTCATTTTGCTGATAGAGATCAGAGGGAAAAGCAAAAAGGTTGAATCTACACTTGTGCACCAGTAAAAATTCCATTGCAAGTTTTACAGAGAGAGCAGCTGACATTTGGGAATGTATAGGGAACGTGGCTGAAATACCAAATAGAAGTCTGCAAGATTCAACTTATACTTCTTGCAGGTATGTCGGCAACCAAAAAATAAAAAGAGTGAAAATTCACTGTTAGGGAATCCTTTGTTCCTAGGAGCTGCCTATCCCAGCCTGAGCTGTCATGTTTGTTTAGCGGGAATATACCACAAAGTACCTCGAGCAGGCAAGGTCCTGACAGCTCATTGTTTTCATGAAGACCTTAGTCTTCTGGGTGATCGTGCAAAGGACAGTCCCCAAACAGGAGTCACATGAAGTACAAAAGGATCATGAACTTTATGAATCATTTTATAAACTAAATCATATTCCTTTTAATGGGTTCTTAGGTCTTGTTTTTCAAATATTTGAAGAATATTCTAAAAACTTTCCACTTTGCAATACTGGTAACTCAAGAGAAATAGAAAATTCACGTAAACACAGATTGCTCCTGTGGTCTTACTGGGTCCTGAAATCCATGTGGAAGTTGAATAAATAATTTTACAGGTGAAACCCGGTAGGATCTCTGGTAGTTAGCATGATTCCTAAGTAATTAGCCAAAAGAAATAAATAGTTGCCAAGGTTTATTGTGGAAATGTTCCATTTAACATCCAGCAAAGACTTTATTGCACATTTATTATTCACTAGGCTCTGGAGAGTGCCTGCCCTCAGAAGCCAGGAGCCAGTGTGGAGACAAATAACAACCGTATTCAGTGGCATCTACAGGCAGTGTCACCTACCTCTGGTAATCAACCTGATCCTGTCTCTTGTGAACAAAGGTTAGAGAACAAATGCAGTTAAATAGGGATGTCCTAGAAATGACAACCAGAAATAGACTCATCATAGTTTCCATAAATAAAACTGAGGACACTGAGAACAAGATGCTGAATCTGGAGTTTCCCAGGAAAAGGGCAAAAGTATGTACTTGGGTCCTTTGTACAACCCACTTACCAACCACTATCACACCAGATCCAGGGTTCATGGTAAGGGCTTCGATCCACTCTGTCCAATGTCTTCTGTCCATCCAGTGCACACTTGAAATGTGGCTATTGAGCAAATCGAGGTGGAATTTAAATGTAAAATATGTTTCAAAGGAAATATGAAAGAATAACATAAATTGTCTCCTTAATAATTTCCTTATGTTGATTTATGTGTTGAAATAATATTTTGGATATATTGGAAATAAAATATATCATTCAACAGGGAGAGGTAGGAGAAAGCAAAGGGGGGATAAATGGTGACAGAAGGAGGCTTGACATGGATGGTGAACACACAATACACAAATGGTGTGTTGTGAGAGTGAGCACCTGAAACCTGCATAGTTTTATTAGCCAATGTCACCCCAATAATCAATTTAAAAATAATAAATATATACAATATATCGTGTGAATAAATTTTAACTGTTTCTTTTTATTTTTCATGTGGCCACTAACAATTTACTAATTACACGTAGGGTTCACTATATTTTTTTCGAACCTGCGGAAACTGAGTTCAAATCCACATATTAGTTGTGTGACCTCGTGCAAGTTACCTAACCTTCCTGACCCTCACCACCCACAACTTGCAGTTTCAATCGGCGGGGAGACCTCACAGGCTTGTTTTTAGGATGAAGTTCACCAGGGTAACTCATGCAACATAAGTCTTCAATAAATTTCAGCCAAATTTTTCAAAACCATGTGAGCTATGCAGTGACCTTTTTTTTTTTCACTTCACTACTGGCCATCACTTTAAAGAATCTCACGACCTAAATCGACCCAAAAGCTTTGCACAGGGAGTGGAATTTTCCATTCCCATTTGGGTCATTGTTTCCAACCTTCCTTATTTGGTCAGAACCTGCTCGGTCTTCAAAACCTAGCTCAAATACCTGTCCTGTAACAACTTCCCTGACTTCCCTATCCAATTAATTACTCTCAGCACTGTCCATCTAACACTTGTGAACAAGTTTTAATTGAGCACCTCCTATGTGCCAGCTCTGTTTTTGCCTGACCAGATAGAGCAGTGAGCAAAATAGTATTCCTGCCTCAATGGTGCATGCATTCTTGTGAAAAAGACAGACAATAAACAAAAAACATATATAGCATCAATGCCTGCTAAGAGAAGTTTAGGAAAAAATAAAGCGGTTAAGGGTATAGAAAAGGACCAGGTCAGGGAACACTTTTAGAGAGTGTGACCAGGACAGCCTTTCTAGAAAGTTGGCACTTGAGCAAAAGCATGGGATGCCCCATCTGACACACTTGACACAAGGACAAGCACCAAGGAAGGAGGTTCTCGTGCCCTGACACTGTCATTCTGAGAGTTATGTGGGCATCAGTGTCCTTGGACATTGGCTGGGAACGCCCTAGAAAGCAAGTGAGCAGTCATCTGTAGTCATCTTACTCTGCAGTCTTCGGGAGGAAATGACAGAGGAAGCTATGAAAATATCTCAGCTTCAGAAAACCTGGTTTGTGGCTTTACATGACATTTTCCTGGTTTTACCAAAAGTGAAGACTAGCTAGAGCTTTTGGGGTCCCTTGTCCTGGCCACATGCTTATGTCAGTGTATTTTTTAAGTGTTAGAAATGATAGATGAGTTTCTATAATTTAGCTAGTCCCATTGTTGCCTGAGAGTTTACAATCCTGCCTAAAAAATAGCTTTCAGCGAGAAGGACTTAGATTTCCCTTCATTCACCACAACATGGACCTGTTGGAAATCATGAACGCTAGAGGTAGGCACAGGACATCTGAGCATCCCATTACCACACACCCACGTGCAAAAGTCTGGGTCAGTCTGTAAAACCTGTGAATTTGGTAGGTTCATTACACTGTCCTTTTTATATTCTTTATGTTTCTGACCAAAAAAGATACAGAGTATACAGTATTTAATTTAATATTTAACTTAAACTAAATACATAGTATATATCATATGTAAAATATACTGTATAAAGATAAAGAGTATATAATATTTGATTCAATATAATATTAAATTAAATATAATATAAATATTAACTTAAGTCTGTTCTACATTTCTATTCCCATCGTGATTATTAAACCCAAGAAGGCAGAGGAGAAGGCGAAGAAGAAAAGATAAAGCTGTGGATATCTCAGATGGTAAAGGGTGAGACATAATTTACTTCAAACCCGAGTAGAAAGAAGAATGGAGTGTTTAACTGTAGTCGTAAGGTCTGCAAAGTTCAAAAGTGTCCATTTTTACCAATTTCTTACTGTAGGCGAGTCCAGCCTCATTTATAACCTTCCACAGTGGAATAATACTGGTGGCTTCTGTTTGTTTTCTTTCCATTGGTCGCAGCTGTTTTCTACTGCTTTTTATCTTATTACTGTTAAATATTCAAGTAATTAACACACTGATTTATTTTGTCTTAATGTTCTGGGCAATGTTCCTGAGGGTACAAATTTGTAAGTCAAACAAATACATGGACGTTTTGAAAATGAATCATACTAGATTTCCTTGTTTTCAGATTTTCCTGAAATCAGATGATAGGGATTCTGGGGACTGTACACTCTTGGCCAAAAAAAAAATGTTGTCGACAACAATGACCTACATCAACAATTCACCTTTTGAGACCATTTGCCTCAGCTAACTTTTTGCAGGGCACCTCCACTGAGATGAATGTGCACGCGCTCACATTTCAGCCAGTAAAAAAGGCTGAAAGGGCGTGACCCTGGAAAATACACTGACCAGAGTCCTCTCCTGGCAGATTACAAGAGGAGGGTGTTGTATTGCTCACAAAATGCTTCTGATCTCAGCCGAGACTAAGTTGCTAAACCAGCCAGTCTTCAGCATTCAAAAAACCTACTCTGCACAACACATCTAAACTCATAATGATCCTAATTAAGGACCAGTAAGTTAAACTGAGTATTCAGAGGCCAACGTTTTAAAAATCAAGAACATCTGCTCAGAGTGATGATGCCAACAGGATTTTACCCCCTGTGCAGGTCTCCCTGCCACAAGTCTGCCCAAGTAAAGGGGCCAGATCCCTGCAGTCCATTCCAGAACCTCACTGGGAGCACTGTCTTCCAGGAAGGAAGAAGAGTAAGTCTGAATTACATGGTAATTTGTAAATAGCACTTCCTTAATTGCCAACAAAAAAAAAAATGTTTTTAAAGCACTATTGGCTAACCAGGTGTAGTCTAGAAAAAAGTGCTGATCACTTTTAACGTCTCGCACATTCAGAGGCACACTCTCCAGGAGCCAGGCGGCCTGAATTCTCGTCACAGCTTTGACGTTTATCCTGTGTGGGTTTCTTCAAGTCAGCTGACCTTTTCGTTCCTCTATCTTCCCATCTTAAACACGAGGGGCATATGCTAATCATCTCTTTATCCTTTCCAGCTCAGCTCCAAAATTCCAACTTTACATCTCTAAAGCATTTAAAGTAACGCAGTGTCTCAACCTAAACGACTCTTGCAAAACTGATACCAACGTCATTTTAGGTGACTTGTGTAAGTAGGTTAAACAGCCCCACATTAGGAGCTCTGAATCATGTTCTCCCTATTAACTTTCTCATAAATAGCACGGAAGTCAGTTGCAACCCAGTTTTGTCTGCAATGTCATAAAATCTAAATTAGTTGAATTTAAGTTGGTGAGGTGTGAGTATGTGTTAGACTAAAGCCTAATGTCAATTAATCGTGCATGTTCTGTCCTGGGTCATTGTCTCTTTTTCTACACTCTCTGTACAATTCCCTGCCTGGGAAATTGTAAATGGCCCACAGCTTCCACAGACATTCACAGCTCCTGGAAGTCTAACTCCCGACTTTCTCCCCTGAACTCCAAACTTAAATTTATTCATCATGGTCACCACTCACTGAGTGCTTCTTCTAAGTCTGGTGCTGAGCTGTCTCTGCCTGAACAACAGCCCTGCCGGGTGGATGTTGTGATCTCCATTGTACAGATGAGGATATTGAGTCTCAGAGAGGTCTTGTAGCCGATCAAAGTCACACGGCTGATCATTTTCAGAGCCATGATTCTAATCCAGGTCTTGCTGGCTTAGAAATCCAAGCCCTTTGACTATTCCACAAGAGTGAACACAGACAAAAATGCTGGATTGTAAATCATGATCACTGTTCTGGGTGAAAGTTTTCTTCTCAGCACAGAGATAGGAAGGTTGGGAGGAAAGCCACTGGTGCAGTGAGTACAAGGCCTGGAATCTGAGGTTGACAGCAGGGACAGGAGAAGTTGAAAAACCACATCTGGGCCAGAGTGGGAATAGGTTCGTGGGCCAGGACAGAGAACACAGGCTTCTGTGAGACCACGTGGGTCGTTGAGGTGTTTCAAGAGGGAGCAGAAAATGATGTCTATCATCAGTTTCATATTTTAGGGGGAACATTACGGAAATAAACTTACAAATAGTTTAGAAGGAAATGATGAAAGATCAGAAGTAGGAAGATCATTAAGGAAACCACTGGAATAGCCCGGGTAAGAAGAGATTCATGTCTGAACTAGAACAGTTACAGAAGGAAGCAGAAAAAAGGATTCAGAACTTGGCACACAAATAAATTGGAGAAGTGGGTGAGGATGAGGTTATGTGGACCCCAAAGCCACTCTGACTTGTCTTTACCTTGCTACCTAGTAGCGTATGCCCCCTGGCACACATATTACAAAGCCTACCACCTCAATGAAGAAAGACACTGCTCTGGATTGTACCAGACCCAAAACATGCAAGAACAGAATGTCTAGATCATATTGAGTTACTTACCTCTGTGTCTGTCTTCTATTTTTAAGAAGAGAGTCCACAATACATTGTTGCTTATCGTTGAATGTCTGTGTCTTCAGACTAGGTAGGAGTAGGAAAGAAATGGAGCTGTACCTTGAAGAATATAGAAAACATAAGACTGAAAACACTCTTGGAGTGTCCTATTGCATATGTAAGTCCATGACTTCATAAAAGAGGGGCTCATCTCTGTGAAAATGATAAAATGGCCTAGGTTAGTGTGAGCTAGGGTCTATAACTCCAGAGCCAACCTCAGCTTCCTTCCCCATCTCCACCTTCAGGTGCCAAACAAATGTAGCTCAAACTCAATATCTCTAAATTTCTCACCACCAGAGTTCAAGCAACCTCTGCCTGTCACCTGGACCCTTGCAGTCTCCTCCTGACCCATTTCACAACCCCACCTGGCCCCGCCCCCGTACCATCTCTGCACAGCAACCCTAAAACCCAGGTAGGATCATCTCACTCTTCTGTTCAAAACTGCCCAATGGCTCCATCATCAGAGTCCTCCCAATAGCAGTAAGACTCTGCCTGTCCCAACAGCTCATGGTCACCAACCTCATCTCCTTCTAGTGCCTTCATCTTACCCTGGTCCAGCCTCACTGGCCTCCTCCTCCCCATGCCTCAGATCCCCTGGACACTCTAACTCATTTGCACTGTTTTTTCCTCTGTCCAGAAGCTTAGTCCCTCATCTCCCTCAGGTTTTATTCAAATGCTTCCTCCACAGTGAGTCATACCTTGAATCACCTTATTGAAAATGGCAACCCTCCCCCTACCCTACCTCATACACAGATGCCCTCCCCAACATTGTATGCTGGGAAGCATTATTACACTTCCTCACACACTTTATGGGTTGAAGCCTATCCCCAAAACAGATGTGAAAGTCCTAATCCCCAGTACCTGTGAACATAACTTTTTGGGAAACAGGGTCTTTGCAGATGTCCCAGTTCAGATGAGGTCATTAGGGTGGGCCCTCATTCAATATGGCTGGTGTCTGTATAAAAGGGGAAATTTGGACACAGAGACATGCACAGGAAGAATGCCATGTGAAGATGAAGGCAGAAATCAGAACGATGCCTCTGGTGTTTGTTAACACCAGAAGGTAGGAGGAGGCCTGCAACAGACTCTCCCTCAAGGCCCTCAGAAGGAACTGACCCTGCTGAACACCTTGATCTTGGACTTCTGGCCTCCAGAACTGAGAGACAATACATTTCTGTTGTCTAAACCACCCAGTGTGTGGTGCTTTGTTATAGCAGCCCTAGCAAACTAATATGCACACTATATAATCAGCCCGTTTTTTGTATTTATTATCTGTTTTCACCCCCAAAGGTAAGCTCCTCAGGGGCAGGGATTTATTTATCTTTGTTTTCCATCTCTAATAGCAAATGAATGAATCAACAGTTAGGCTCCAACCCACACTGTTAGTCTTTTTTTCTCACCTCTCTTTAAGATAAAACCTTTCAACTTCCACCCCAAATACCACAGACCTTGATACCTTCTTAACTTTGCTTATGTTGCTTCCTCCGCCCTGGATGCCCATCTGCCCCTTCTCTACCTGTTAACATCTCTTTATCAGGTAAGACACATCCATATCATCCCTTTAGTGATGAATTCCCTCTGCTCTCCTCTTCTGTTTAATTATTCATGTGGTTGTGCATCTCTCCCTGTAAACCGTGACCCCTTTGAGTTCTGGAATCATGTCCTATTAATCTTCCCATCCCCAGAACCTGGCCCAGTGTCTGGCACTCGGGAGGTGCTCAGTAAATGTTTGCTAGATTGAATTAAATCTGTATCCTGCAGCTTTTGCTCTTGCTGCCCTTCCTTACACTGCTAGCCACAGCAGGATACAAGAGGATTAGAAAGGACTTCCCAGAGCAGAACTCAGATTAGAGCGTTGGAGCCTCTCTGCAGACTCTTTGTCTTCATGCAATCTCGTGAGAGTTCCTTAAATTGGAGCAGCCGGTGATGTTGTACCCAAACCACTCAGCTAAACCTTAGGAGACATTTGCCAGAATCCACAGCAGCACAAACAGCTCAATCAAAGATGTGTGAATCCTCCTTTTGATAAACTAGAGCAAGAGTTCTATGGGGAAAAAAGTAGTCCTCTGAGACCGCACTTCCCAGGTTGCTGGACAAGAATACACTGGCTTTGATTCCAGGTGACGGTCGCATCTCTGTTTTCCTTTCTGCCCCTAGTTTTTTTCAATGATGGGTGTTGTACAGGCCGTGTGTCTCCACCCAGCTCTGTAGAAAGGACGAATTGGAGCCAGCTCCAGAAATGAAGGGGGTGTCGTGTCTGGCTGACACTCATCTAGCAGATCTGAGTACTCACATGGATGGGATCTGAAATGGCTGAAATAGACTCAGGCTTCCAGAAATTCTACCTCAATGGCACCAAAGTATCGAACGTGCATTCTAAGGAATCGCTATGAATTGCCAGAAGGCTCTCTGGCTTTCTCTGTTCTCTAAAAGGTATTGATTCCTTAGTCTTGCGGTCATTATAGCAGAGTGGGCCCTACGAAATACAGGAAATGCCAAATAACATTATAACCTCACTCCTTATAGGTACCGTCCCGATTAGGTTAGCTTAAAATTCTTAAGAATAACTGATTTCATAACTCTAATTACTATGTGCATTTGACAGCAACCCATTTTCACCGTCAACCGTGTCCATGTGGGTCATTCAGTCAGGAGCCCAAACCAAAAGCCTATGCAGTTCCAGGCACTCTGCTAGTCTCAAGGGCATCAAAACAGGGGTCCTATTCTTTTTACACTATGGCACAAAGTTGATTAAACAATAACTTACTAAGTGCCTATATTACTTTCAGCAAAAATAACAAACTCTGTGATTATAACGAAAGAATCACTCTCAAATTTGAACAACTCGATTCACCTCTACTTAGGTTGCCTTGGATTTTTATGGACAATGTTTTGATCATCCTTTATGCATTGTCCCCATATTATCGGCACTTAGCGTTGTTACTGCCGGCAATGGGTAGGCCCTCGTCCAGTGAGACTGGCGATTCTTAATATTTTGGTGATCACATTCACCTTCCGATCAAAGAAAGCCAGGTACCCTCTCTCCAGAAAAAAATCACATGCTTCACACACAATCTTATGTATAATTTTAGAGGCTGTAAAAAGTTAATAGATCCTCTGAAGCAAGAGTCAGTGAACTTGTTCTAGGTAAAGGCCAGATAGTAAATATTTTAGGCTTTGCAGGTCAAGGGGCAAAATCAAAGATATTACCCAGATACTTATGTAACGAGAGAGAGAACAAATGTCTACAACTTTTAATTGATAAAATTCAAGACATAATCGAGTACAATTTCTGCAATACAGGTCTGTTCAGAAGAAGAATGGAATTTGGCGGGGGGAGAGGAGGACAACATTTCACTTAATTGTAGTTCAAAGTCAATATTCCCTATCATCAAATCAATTGAAAAATGTCATCTGTAGAAACCCAGGCAGTGGGCTGCATGTGACCATCAGGCGGTAGTTTGCTAATTCCTACTTTCAGATGCACCAGGAGAAAGAGACCACGTCTAGACTCTTTTAGGGAGGACATGCCACACTGTGAACCAGCGAGGCCAGGACCAGAAACATTAGGGGTGTTGTAACGGCCACCTGTCTTCACCCAGCTTTGCAGAAAAGACAAATGGGAGCCAGCTTCAGAAATAGAGTGTTGGGTGTGGCCGACACTCATTTAGCAGATCTGCATCCTCACGTGGATGGGATGTAAAAAAACATGCCCTCCATGGCTCTTGACTCTGGTGGCAGGAGACCAGCTCCCACACCCGGATCCAGCAAGAATTCCTGGTGCAATGCTCCCTCCCGTGGATGGGCTGGCCGGCTGCTGAATTGTGCCGCATTCCTACTGCCGCCAGCTGCAACCGAGAATGCCGTATACTAAATTCTATTAACCTACATTCTGTGACCTCAATAAAACTTTCTCAACAATCAGCAAGAATAACAATGCATGTGAGAAGAAAGTTCTTTGCCCGGTGTTTGAAAATTGAAGGGTAAGAAATCACATCCATGGAGAAGGTGTTTTAATGAATAAAATTATTTTCTTAATCTGCAGTTATCTTTCAATCAACACTCACTTTCAGAAATTAAAAAAAAATCATCTTGCAAATGTAAAAGAGCTTAGAATAAATTGTAATAAATTAACGAAGAGGCAGTGTTCAACAAAAATGATTACACAGAAATTTGAGCCTTGTCCTTACATAGTTAATCTGTTCCTCCTAAAAACATCCGTAGTAACAGTCAATCACAAGAGAAATGTGATTCTCTATAATGTGCTCAGGTCTATAATGTCTGAAAAGCTTAGGCCACTAAGAAGAGCCATAAATGCATTTCATTGTCAGTTAGAACCCATCATTTCAATAATGGTATAAATAAATAAACGCAGCTCCCTGGACTGGCTGGCGTGGCCTCACAATTTGTGGCAAACTTGATGCAAGTTCTCCACCTAGTGGGCATTCTGGAAAATGTGTAACGAAATAAAAATGGCACGTGCATGTGTACGACACAGAGATGCAGAGGGAAAAGACGTAACATCCTGTATGGCAATCAGTGACATATCAGACGTTCATTTTTCTCATTTTCTATTTTCCCTCTTCCTTTTGCATCTCTTCCTGTCTTGGGCCAGATATGTATCTGTATATAGGACATTAATTGAGGAGTCTTCTCAGGAAAGACCCTCTGAGAGAGTGAAGGAGGCAGCCTTGGGTGCGGGGGACACAGGGACGCGGGGGGTGGGGGGCCCGGATGGGTGGGCAGTTGAACTGTGACACAAGTGTCACCCAGTGTGCTGTGTTCCACCTGCCCCCGAGTGGCCGGTTGGTGGAGCAGTGCCGTACAGGGCTCAGCACTGGTCTTGGTTGGACACTTGCAGTACAGTAGCCTTGGTGAGTGGGAGCCCTGCTGATGAGCTCAGACATTGTCACCATTTCTGCCACTGTGGCTACTCCATCCGCAGACCATGTTGCCAGGACTGGGTGGTCACCGATGAGGCTGGTTGACTTCAGGTGAGTGAGTCCTTCCATACTTGCTTGTGGAGTGCCCCGTGCATGGTGGATGCTGTCTGGGAGGCTCTCACTGAAGAAACGAGCCCTTCGAACTTGGTGCCTATCCACCTGCTTCTTCCCCATACCTGCTTCTCCCTGATGGTCCACCTTTCTCCTTGCAGGCCTCTGACTATATCTGCCACCTCTCGTGAACCCATGTGCCTCGGGCCAGTCTCCTTACTTCCTAAATGGATGATTAGATGCACCATCCAACTCACTAACCCTTAGTTTTCCCCTTACCTCTGTCCTTCAGCAGTCCAGACTTAGCTTGTACCCTATTCCAAACTGACCCACCCACGAATTATACTTGGCGTTTCTTCTCCCCCTCAGGTAGTCATAAGGGACCCCTGCCCCCACCATACAGCCATTCAGCCATGGGTATGAGCTAAGGGAGGGGCCAGTACATCTGTGATGGATGAAATGGGGGTCTGAAACCAGGAACTGCTTCTAGTACATTCACCCCAGTGTGAGCTAATGAAATGAGGAAGACAATGAGAATAGGAAGGCCAAGAGAGCACCAAGAAATTATTAAAAGGGAGAAACAGCTACATTGAAGGATGCATCTGAGGAAGTGGAAGAACAAGCAGGGAATCAAATACTTTCTTGACTTGCCTTCCACACCTCACACTGTCTTTCCACCTGCCTCTTCTCCTCAGATGCCTTTGGCTCCTCATTTCCTGGACCTCTAAGCATTGGAATGTGATGACCCAGAGCCCAGTCCCTGGACCACTTCTCTTTCCATCCCACACTTGGGCTTTCACTCAGTCTCGTGGCTGAGGATCTTCTCTATGCTCTACATCCAGACTTAAATCTCCAGCCCTGACCTCCCCTGTCTCCCAGTCTGGTAGATCCTACTGCCTGTTCACCTGAATCTGGATGACTAGAAGCCACCTCCACATCTAGAGCTCCACAGCTTAGCTGTCCACGACTAAGCTTCTGACTCTTCAGTCTTCCCCATCTCAGCAAACATCAACTTTATTTTTCCCAGTGGCTCAGGACAAAACTTGGAGTCATCCTTGACTCCTCTTTTCTTCTCACCACCCACATCTGATTCAGAAGCAAATCCCATCTGTGATATCAAATCATACTCAGAATGAACCACTTCTCATCACTTCTGCAGCAACCACTGTGGGTCTCCCAACCATCGTTCCCACCTCCCTGCCGTGCTCGAACAAATCTTGTCTCTGCCTTCACTCCTTCCGTCTGTTCTCCCTGGCCTGTCAATTCCTTGAGCAGCATGGGGAAGGCCTTCACGCTTGCCCTCCCCACTGGAGTGCATTGCCCCAGAAGTCTGCATGCTTCCCTCCTTCCCCTCTTTTAGGTGTTTATTCAAATGTTGCCATTTCAGAAAGGTCTTCCATATAAGAAAAACACAATTGAATGGTGGCTCCAAAAAAAGATATATGTGCCTCCATCTCTGGAATCTGTGATTATGCCCTTGTTTGGAAGAGGGTCCTTGCAGATGTAATTAAATTATGGATCTCAACATGATGTCATTTGGGTTACCTGGTGGGCCCTCAATCCAGTAACAAGTATTCATATAAGAGACAAGAGAAAACACAGACACCCAGAAGTGAGGAAGGCCATGTGCTGATATATCACTACTCAGTATAAAATGTATTTATCATAGTTATTGACTCTACCCAACTAATCTATAATCTACAAGAAGGCAGAGATTTTTTTATATCAGTTTTGTTCACTGCTGTGTTCCCAGAACAGTGCCTAGTTTCAGTGCCTAGTTCGTGTTCAATAAATACCTGTTGATTAGAAAAACAAATAGATGAATAAATGATTGAGTGATGAGTCCCCTAATGTTCTACCTGTGTGAATAGCAGAATGATGAAGAAAAACAGGGAGTAAAGGAAAGAAATCATCATCAGAATTGAGATGGGGGGAGCTAGATAAGTTTGATTCAGGACTTCGTTCAGTCTGATAAGTAGAAATGCATACTCTCTCATTAATTTAGGGTTTACTTATCCAGCCAACTCTAAAAGAATTTTGGAAAACTTACACTATTACTTTAATAAGAGAATTAATAAGACATAATAGGACAAAAACAGTATGACATTGAAGATGTAGAATTGATGTTTCAGTGAAGAGTATGTTGAAAATGCATGGACTAATGATTAAATTGCAAATATAACACCCTCAGAATCCTATTGTAGCAGCAGCCTCTCTTGCACCAGATGCTTTATTATACGAAACCAAAATTGACGTGTCGGTTGACTGAGAAATTGACTTCACCTCCAGTGTTTTCCCTTTTCTACGTACTGAGGCAATACCAGTGATCAGGAAAGCGGCCCAGACTCAGATCATGTAAAGGGTAAGGGGAAAGCAATAGCTCTAGATGACTTCAGAGATCCAGGGCAGAAGCTAAAATCGCTGAGCTCCCACCTGCACTGGCCTCAGAGAGCATGTCCTCCTGAAAAGACTGAGCCTCACTGAGGAGGCTGACTGACAGGCAGGGCACCCCTAGAAGATACAGGGCCCAATATGGGGAAGGGGTGCTGCACCCAGCCAGGCTGTCCTGCTTCCCTTATTCCTTCCCTTCTCCGTTTAATGGGAGGTACTTTCCAGTGGTGATATTTTCCAAAATAATTTTTTGCCCTGCTCTTCTTGTTTGTTGGGAGAGAGGGAGGGAGGGAGGGATGTAAGGAAAGGAAGAAAGGAATACTTCATAGGCATTAAAAGTGGAATAGCTCTCACCTCACCTCCTGACATACCCATTTGAAACTTTTATAACACCTTTCATGAGAAAGATACACATCAAAGTCCATTTTCTTTATTTTGCTAGATTCAAAGAGCCTCAGTGATATCCTTGCAGAGGTCATAGGGCTCAAGTGATTAAACATTTCATCAGGTCCTGGCCAGTGTGGCTCAGTTGGTTGGCATGTCGTCATCCCGTAAACCGATCGACGTTTCTCTCTCACATGGATGTTTCTCTCCCTCCCTCTCCCCGTCCTTCCCATCTCTCTAAAATTAAAATTAAAATTAAAAGAAGAACACTTTGCCAGCACCCTTTCGCAGATGCCTGCTACGTGGCCACATGAGGGCCTCAGACCAACCTCATCCTTCCAGGTACCTTCCTCACTCAGCGTCATCAGTGTTTTTGGAAACATAAAGTTGAAAAGTCCTCATAAAATCTGAGAAAATACCAGCTTCATAGATGAAATCTGTGTTTGGTATTAATCTTTTAATGGGCACCGAGTGATGAGATGAAGCATATTTTCTTGCAATATCTGATATTTACTTTTTCTCAATACTCTGACACATATAATAAAGCTTTTTTTTTTCTTTTTCTTTCTTTTGTTTTGCTTCTGAGAACATTTTAATTCCAAAATTAAAACAGACTGAAAAACCTGAGTTATCCTAAAATGTCGTGTTTTTCATCGTGGGTGTGAGATTGTACTCATGTATGTCACATGGCTGTAGGCCACCTTGTTGTCATTAACATTGCCTTCATGACAAAGACGTTTTGATTGCGGAGGGACCTACTGTGGAAGAGAGGTGACTGACTTTCAACATCACAAAACATTTGTAGCTAAAAGTAGTCAGTGCAGACAGCTTCCGTACCTCTTTTACCCCATTGAAAGGACAGGAAGAGCTAGCTACTTGATAATACAATTAGCCACAGACTGGGTGAGAAAGATGGTCCCCTTAGGGCTGGATTGCAAGGATGATTTTTCTACTAAAAGCAGATAGATAGATGTAAATGTAGATACAGATATATAGATATACAGAGATATATAACTGTATATGTGGAAAATAATATGATAATTAATAAACAATAACACAAGAATAAACTCTGTGTTTTGCATACACACAACCGTAAGCCTTCTTTTGCCCCATCCTATATACGAGGTCTGTCCAGGAAAAGTCCAGCCATTGTTAATGTAACGAGAACACTTTGTGTGACATCCACGTAACCTGGCAGCCATGGAGAGTGGACTGGAATGTGCAAGGGTGAACAATGACGACTTCACTGTACTAGTCAGTGGGAGTGGTAGACACCATTGAGTGAGCATGTGCACTGCATGGCCACCACATTCAAAATGACTGAGCAGTAGAGCAACAAATCTGCATCAAATTTTGCATTAAGCTTGAACATTCCTCCGTGGAAACTATTCAGATGGCTCAGAAGGCTTTCAGGGACAATGCAATGAGTGCAGCGCCAATAAAAATGTGACATGAACACTTCAAAGATGATCAAGAATCTGCTCAAAGTGACCCATGTTCTGGAAGGCCTGCAACAAGCAGAACATCTGAGAATGTTGAATGTGTATGGGCTGCAATCAACAGAGATCAGTGACTGACAGTGTGAGACCTAGAAGCTGATCTGGGGATTCCAAAAACTACTGTGTCCAAGATTTTGATGCAGGAGATTCTGGAAAATACAACAAGGCAGCTGATGGTGATTCCAACAGAGGATTTTGTGGAGTGATTTGAACAGTGAAAGAAATGCTAGAACTGTGCGAGGTCCCAAGGTGTCTTCTTTGAAAGAGACTGAGACATCATTGTCCTATGTACAGTGTCTCTTGTGTCCTCAATAAATGTCTCTATTTTCCATATGACATGGCTGGATACTTTCCAGGCAGAGAGGGTCTATTAGCTATCTCCTTTTGTGAATACATATATAAATATTTAATATATATACTTATATATACTATATATTTATATATTATATATAAATACACATATCTGACTTCATAGACCATATTTTAAAAATAAATTATAATTTTACTATTACATATTTCCTCCATGTACACAGGTCTGAATTTTGAGAATTTTTTCTATAGAAATTGTGCTTCCAACACACTGGAAAGCAAGACTGTGTGTGGCTAAGCCTCCACCTCTTTACTGAGCAGGGGCTACACATAGGCATTGAGACAGACGTGTTCAAAACTCCCAGGGCTAGTGCTCAGGATGCCCACATTGGGATTGGCCTGGACCTGTGGACCTTGAGCTTCTTCCTTCAGGGCATTTACTGAATTACACTGATTCACACAAGAGTGTAATGGGTGACAATTAATGTGTTCTCTCCGCAGGGAATTTGTACTGTTTACAATTAGTGGATCTCTAATTAGCAGGAAAACAGGAATCTTCCAGCCATCTGATCTGGTCCACCTAGAGGTGATCTCACGGGCCAGGACACCCCTAGTCCTAGCTGGCCAGTGTGGCTCAGTTGGTTGGCATGTCGTCATCCCGTAAACCGATCGACGTTTCTCTCTCACATGGATGTTTCTCTCCCTCCCTCTCCCCGTCCTAGCTGGAGGTTTTCCTCTCTGACTTCAACACTGAGTCTGACAAGAGGATCAGTCCTGGCCACTCTGAGAGCCATAGATCACGAGCTAATTGGAGAAGAGGTCAACCACAAAGTGTCTACATTTCATTCTGGTTAAGTTGAGAATTTAGAGCTTGGAATTAGCCTGATCTGGAATCAATTTCCAGGTGACCACCACTTCCTAAATCTTAAATCTGTGCCCTTAGAACACGTGTTTAATTTCTCTAAATCCTTGTTTCTTCATTTGTAAATGGAGATCATATTGGCATGGGTTTTGTTAGAATTCAGAGTAAGGATGTTCAGATCTCAGCACAGGAAGTGTTCAATAAATGGTAGTTATCATTTCATTTTATGAGTAGGAACTAATTAGTTCTGGGGTCATAACCTCTCAGACTAGCGGGAACTTCAAGCTCCCCAAACCCCACCACGACTCACCAGCACCCAGCCAAGCAGTTGTCTTTGTAAGGTGTCTTCCAAGATCCTCAACATCTGACATAAAACCCTCCGTGGGGACTACATCCAATAAAGCGGAGGAGACGGGACAGTAGTGTGAAGGCAACTCACTAAAATGAGTTGTAAGAAAATAGAAACTGACTTTTCATGCAAGCCTGGTTTTCTGAGCACAGAATATTGCAAGTCAATGGAAACTCCCATCTGGGGTGATACTTTCTGAAAGGCACTTTGAAAACAACCTCCCTCCCAAATCTCTTATAAGCCACAGCTGTTAAAATCCAGAGGTACCCAGTCAGGTATTAGAGATTTCTTTCCAACACCACTAACAAATGAGAGGCCGCTATGCAAATCTCGGCAGGCACCCCTTAAGCCTTGGAGTTGCACTGTGACATTCAGCTGGTTCCTGGCCCTGATGGAGATTATCACTGAAGCACTGAAGGTTACGCCAAGAAATCACAATCTCGCCACCTGCATTCTGGCTGGGAATGACAAGCCTGCCAGGAAAAGTCGGCTCAGGCTTTGCCAGTCCTTCCCCAGTGCCAGAGGCTGGAGGACATAATCAGATACCAGCTCCACCTCCCGCCTGCCACTTGACCTTGGTCATGAGTCATTGTTCTCCCTGAGCCTAGATGTTTCTCCTGCCAAGTAGTGACGCTCATGATCACCTGCCTGCCTCACCTGACTATTTGGGGCTTTACTGAATTTCATTTTCATAAAGTGTTGTTGTGCCCTTGGCAGGACATGGCTACCCAGTGTAGGGAAAACTCCATTATCATTATTGACCTCAGAGCTAAAAGATACTTTTTCAGGCTTACTTGCTAACAAAGTGGAAGAATATGTATATAATGCTTTTCACCACACACACGTAGAAGTTCATGATTTTGAAATATGAATTTGTTGTTGCCGTTGCTTTCTCCGAAAGGCAATGTGCTTCGGTGCAGCCGTTACAGTACAGTGTTGCTCCGAAGATCCTCAGTGCAGATGGCCAGGGCCGGCCTCCGATTTCCACTCAGTCAAACAGCGTCCCTCTGACAAACAGGCCTCTCATTGTAAGCAGCCCAGGCCTCAGCTGATGTCAAAAGCCCCATTCTATCCCAGATGAATTGTTCTCCTAAAGCATGCCCACACACATTCTGCAGCAGATAGGGATGGGGCTAGCTCTGCAGATGCCACTGCCACCGCCTCTGTCACTTCTCCCCATCACACGATTTTGGGTATCCTTCCAGACTGGCACAAAGCTCGATTCAGAGTCTGCTCTGACCAGTGCACGCTTGGCCTGCAGATGGACGGAGAAGAGGAGAAGGCTCCCCAGTGTTTCTCCACACTTGCCTGGGAAAGCCTGGGAACTGCTGCCTTAGTTACCAGCTTCCACTCAGGCTAGAGAACAGTCAGAGCTGCCAATGGTTTCATTCACTCCGCCAAAGTGGGTCAATGAGAATCTGTGAGTGGAGCCATCAATGCACAAAAGTCAGGAAATCCAAGACTGCCATTCCCACAGCCCACGGAGGCCTTGCACACACAGGTGACCCTGTGGCCCTGCCTCAGCCCTGACCTGTGCCTTTGTGGGGGAGCAAAGCCAGGGTGGGAGCTACCCTGGGAGGCCACCCACCATGGGGGCTCCGGTCACGGGAAAGACAGTCTCCACATTCGTTACATTACAATTTCAACTCTAAACTTGTTCATTTATTTCAAGTCAACTATTTACTAAAGTATCATGTATTGACTAAAAAGTATACATGGTAAGTGAGCAGCACAATGCATTTTTACAACGTGAGTACACCTACATAATCAGCTCTCAGTCAAGAAATTGAGCATTGTCGGCATCCCAGAAGCCCTTGACACACCCCTTCCCAGCCTCTGATATGATGATAAATCTGATTGTAAAAATTAGCAAAGGAATGTGGTGTAAATAAACTCTCAGACTCTAAAGTAGATTAGAAAATCTTATTTGTCCTGAAATTGAACTGGCCTCCTGGGAACACTGGCTGGTTTTCCCATGGTGAGAGTCCGCACCCCGCACAGCAGGATAAAGGATATGGTTACTATGAAACATTCCGCAGGTCCTGTCCTCGCAGATGGCTGTGTAGCACCCAGGGCCCTCTCTTCCTTTAGGCAGATGCCTACTCCTTGTAGAGGACACACACAGAACAGTCCTGACCAGTGTGGTTCAGTCGGTTGAGCATTGCCCTGCAAAGGGAAAGGCCACCAGTTCGATTCCCGGTCAGGATGCATATCTAGGTTGTGGGTTCAGTCTCCAGTAGGGGTGTGTGCAGGAGGCAACTGATAAATGTTTCCCTCTCACATCAATATTTGTCTTCTTCTCTTTCTCCCTCCCTGCCTCTCTCTCTAAAAATAAATAAATAAATAAATAATAAAAGGACTCTATAAATCTTTCAGTGAAAACTTACCAATAAATACATTTTTTAAAAAAGGAAAAAGAAATACACAGAACAGATGCTCCCAAACAAGGATGCACCTGGGAAGCCCTGTGGAGGGGGATGAGTCCTGGGTCCTCTCCGGGCTGCTGAGTTCCAAGGGCTTCTGGGCATCAGCTCTGACCATGTCAGTCTCAGGAACTACCCAAGGAGGTTGTGAGGTGCAGCCTGGCTGAGAACAAGTCTCTCAAACCGTTATTTGTTTTCCTCTGAAATTAAACAAACACTCTCTGAGCCCCTTCCCTCAGACGATACAAGGAAGAAGTCCAAGAAGACAGAAGAAGGAACACTGAGGGGGCTCAGGTGTCTCCACTTTCTGATTGCACTGGGCTGGTTCTGCCCGGTAGGATGGGAATGGCTGCCAATACCCACAGAGCCAGTCACACACCACGGCTCTGCCTCCCAGGCCTCACAAGGTCGCTTCTGCTTGTATGTGACTCGGGCCTCGGCTTGTATCTGCAATGCTCTCTTGACTCCCACCCACACTGTACAAACTCCCACACATTCTACAAGATCCAGGCTGAACATTCCCAGTCTGCATGCATGTCCTGCCTCGGTCCTTCTTCTGTGTCCCCCACATCCCATGAACGGCAGTCACACTTTGTGATGCCTGCCCCACGGAATGGACTGAGACTTTCCTCGTTCCACCTCTGTGTTCCGGGGACGGGGAATGGAAGCTGGGCCTTGCTGAATAAGGGATGGATGGATGGATGGAGGGATGGATGGAGGGAGGGAGGGAGAGGTACTTGAAAATGCTTTGTAAAGAGCAATCTGTTCTATCTCCTTTGCTTCCATAACTATCAGATCGAAGTGGCTACCTGGAACTGAAACCTCCCTCTTGACCTAGACCCCCATCGTTCCCACCCTCCAGGAGGATAGTCAGTTCTTTGCCATTTCAACAGCAACTAGAAACCCTGCGCCCTCGCTATGTAATTGTTAGCAGAATGTCATCTTTTTGTAGCCTCATTATTCTCTCACACTCACTTGCAAACTCTAACGTTCTAATGGGCCTTCTGCCCCTCTCTTTTCAACCCCACAAATCAAACATGGAGCAAGTACAGCCCCTTGGAAATAACAGCAAGAAAGTGGTGTGCCTGCGGACTGCCTCCCAGGGAACAATGGCATTGAGAGCAACTCCTGGTCTACACTGCCATCCAGCAGGTGGCTTGGTTCCTGCCGGTGTATGTGCACAGCAGTGGGTTTCTTGGGAAGAACAAACGACAGCCAACCAGGGCAGCAATGGTAAGCAGAGCGTTCTGGCACAGGGTTGCTCCCCAAGCGCTGAGAGTTTCCTCTACGGAGGAAATATTTTGGAATCATAGCCCTAACATAGGAGGCACTTCCTGCATTCCAACAGCAGCCACATGGCGGAAGCACAGTCCAAACAGGCAAGGGAGAATGTGAAGCAAGTAGCATAAAAGCCATAAAGGTCAGAGGAAGAGAGAATGGAACAGTTGTTGACGGGGGTGAGGAAGCCAGTGAGGGGACCGCTAAACAAGAAGGCATGGGAACGGCATCACTAACAATGTATCAGAATTTCACGACGTTATTGTAGAAGAATTCCAGAAGTGGACAGAGTGTAAGAGACCGTGCACAGCAGACCCACTGTCTTCCACAGGAGACAACTGGTCCCCCAGGACTAACAGTGAGCGACTTTCATGGCGGAGCCAACCGTGGTGCCTACCAGCACGGCTCACTTTAAGTGTTTTCAGATGCCCTATCGATCTCAAAACATCCCCACCTGGTGTGTGTTATGATGTCTCATATATTCCCACCATTTTTTTTCATTCTTTTATGTAAAGTTACTGTGTCTCCAGAAAAGGCACAATAAAAACAAATCTGTTTTCAAACTGAGGGGCCATCTCCAACTAGAGCCTGTACTGGAAAAGGGTCAAAGTCAGGAAAGGCCAAACAAAAAAAGGCTGAGGAATGTTCCAGATGAAAAAGACTAAAGAGACCTGACAACTAAACGAACCCTGGGATCCGGGGTTGGATCCTGAACCAGAAAGAATTTTCTTTTCCTATAAATCACATTAGTGAAACAGCTGGCAGAATTTGAGTAAGGTCTACAGATTAGATGTTAGTGTATTCATGCTAATTTCCAGATTTTGATCCTTGACCTCTGGTTCTGTAAGAGGATGTCCTTGTTTTTAAAAAACACACACGGACGTATTTAGGGGTAAAGAAGCGTGTGTCTCACATATTAAAATCATCCTCATGAGTCTCAGGAACAGGGTTACAAGTACCTGCAAAAAATAGTATGACCCAACAGGAGGCGCTGGAGAGCCCGGGAAGGTAGTGGCCGGACCTGCCCGCCTGGATTCCCGCTTCACAATGGTACCTGAGGTATTGAGCAAACTGCTTAACATCTCCACCAACCTTTGCTCCTTCATCTGAAGATGCTGAGGAAAATACTAGCAGTCTTCTCTTACGAAACCTTGATCTGGGCCAGGCACCGCTTCAGGCCCTTTAGGTGTAATAACAACCTATCACAAATGAGAAGACTTGAGTCACAGAGAGTAAAGTAATTTGCTCAAGATCACACAGCTGCATGATAGTGTTGGCCAAAATTGAACTGTTGCCCTATTGCTGTTGTCTTATCCACTAGTGTTTCTATGAAACCGAAGTGAAATGTGTCACGCACCAATTTAGCACCTGTGCCAAGGGAAATGCTCCGGAAAGGTTGGCTAATCCCCCGCATCGACCTCATCTCCGCCACTGAGGATACCCTGCAGTATAGTATACCTTGCATTTGCTGGATTCTAAGTCTTCAGTTTTTAGGTTCCTTTTTTTACTAAATCTTTTGTACCTTTTCATCAAATATAATAATTCAGTCTATAAAGTAAACACCAGATACCTCAGAAGAGCTAAGAAAAAAGTAAAGGTAACATAAGTGAATATTTTTTTCTCATAACAATTGATAACTTTGTACATTGGTTCCATAAATTTTGGCTGTAAGATTCATTTAGACTTGAGGACATTTTTCATAGTATTTGGATTCCTTCCATAGAATACCATAGAGCCAAAGAGAAAAAAAGATTTATATTCAATAATAGCTGTGGTATACATATTTTAGGCATGTATTTGGGCTTATCTCCAGAAATTATGTCAATACACCTTGTCTAATACATGGTACTGAATGCCATTCAAACCAGATGCTACTTCCCAAGTCACTTTTCTGTTTGTTTTTTAAGATGTTTTAGTTCCTTACGGAGTGGCTTTTCATGGTGTTCGGAGGTTGGTGTTAATACTGAATGGGTGCGTCGTCCGGTTATAGTCTCTAAATTCAAAAGAAGACTTTTTCAAATTGATTTTAGAGAAAGGGAGAGAGAAATATCAATTTGTTGTTCCACTTACTGATTGGAACCAACATTGGTTGGTTCATTCTTGTTTGTGTCCGGACTGGGGATTGAACCTGCCAGCTTGGCATGACAGGATGACAATCTAACAAACAGAGCCACCTGGCCAGGGCCTAAGGGGGCTACTTGAGACTGCTAGAGCTGCCATAACAAAGAACCACAGACTGGGTGGCTTCAACAACACAAGTTTACATCCTCATAGTGTAGAGACGGGAAGTCTGAGATCAGGCGTCAGCAGGGTTGGTTTCTTCTGAGGCCTCTCTCCTGGGCTTGCGGATGGGCAGCTTCTTGCTGTGTTCTCAGAGGGTCTTCCATCCATACATGCCTGTGTCCTAACCTCCTCTTCTTACAAAAACACCAGTCATATTGGATGAAGGACCACCCTGATGACCTCATTTTAACTTAATTCCCTCCTTAAAGGCTTTATATCCAAATAACTTAAATTTTTTTTTAAATAAAGGCTCTATAAAGTCATAGTCTCTGGTACAGGCAGGGTAGGACTTCAACATAAGGATGGGAGGGGGGTGCAGAGAAACTCAGCCCTAACAGAGACTTGGAGAGCAGGGAAGAGAGAATCCATACACAGGCCCCTTTGACGTAAGGCACAAATACTGCTTGAAGCCCACTGTTGGTGAAACACTGTGAGCCGAGCTTCTGATGCCGCCTGTCTCTTCAGTATCAGCTTCTCCGGGAACTAACCCAATGGAGCTTCCATCCCAGCAAAGTTCCAGACCCTGCTCTTGCATCTCCATGAACTCCTTCTTGATACCACACTCGGCAGACTCGGTACCTTCTTCAGTGTGATTCTCAGTGCCCAGGAATCCAAAACTCTCGTGTACAGCATGCTGGCACCAGTGCTGAATTCAACACTCAGCCAATATGGCTGTGTGACTTGGAAATAATCCATTCTCTTAATAGCTGATTTAATTTTAGTACTTTATTTACTGCAAACATTGAATTTTGCCTTCAGGCCTTGACAACTTCCAGAAACATATTTGAAATGCCTAACACAGAGCACACAGCTGAGCAGAAACGTTCCTAGTGTGCTGTGACAGGAATGAGGAAAAAGTAGAGGGTGTGAAGCCACTAATCCTAGATTAAAGCTCTCCAGGTCGACCCCAGAGCTGCCTGCCCCACATCTGACTTCTGATTTACGACCCAGCAACCTGAGGTCCTGAGTCCGCTGCCGGTTCTGCAGAGACTGCTGGCCTCGCTCTCCTCTCCTTGTCAGTAAAATGGAGATTAAAAATATGCCATCTTCTTCCCCTCGAACTATTGTAAAAAGTAAGAAAACGAGATGAAACTCCGAAACAAAACTTAGTAAAATTCAAAATGAATTCAATAAGTATAATTTTACTTCTTAACTGTCAAAACCAATTTAAAGCCATTAAATGTATTATTTCTCTTCTGGCATAGTCTATGCTCGTTACAAGATAAAGACTGAATGGCTCCCGCAGTAAAACTTCTGTCCTCAATCCCATAAGAAAATTGATATCTATGCTTTTACTGCCCTGAATCTACCTTTGATTCTTCATAGCCTCAGGCGTCCATATTGTACAATAGAAGAAACAAGAGTGATCGTCCTGTTACACTCCGGGCGATGGCTGTAGTACAACATATGACCACCAGGGGGAAGCATAGACCGGATGCTGCCTAGACTTCAAGAGGCTTTCGTTGTGGTGGTTCCAGATAACAGATGTGGATAAAGATACCAGGCACGGGGATCAATATACAATGTAGAGGCATCAGAACCGCCCAAATTTGTGTTGGCGCTGAATTCAGTTTCCCAGGCTCTGCTTTTTCTAAACAGCAGGAAGCAAAAGGAGCAGGGACTGGCTTTGGGATAGGGAGAGGGAAGCAGAAACACCTGGGGCAGCTGCAGGGGAAAAAAAAAACACAAGACTCAGTCATGAGAGAACAGGGGGTCAAATAGGACTTAGGAAAGGTTATTAGTAAGGAGCCAACAAGGATTTCATATTTACATTACCTTGTATTTTAAAATGTGTTATCCTCATTCATTATAAGCTACTAATTCTAGACGATCGGCCATGCTATAGTTGAAAGGATGAAACACAAGAAACCAGCACTTTACAGTAAAAATAAAAGCAGAATGCCAATCCTCCTTGTACCCGGTTTGTTCTTAAATGTCCATAAGCACATAACCTCTAGTGGTACAAACCCCCAGCCTGGAACCGAGACACAAGTGGAACCACACAGAGAGGCGATGTAACTACAGAAACAGAAACCGCGTGCCTCCCCACTTGTGGGACATCGGAACCCCCCTGAACTGGTGTGGTAACCAGCACAGCCTGTTCTCTCAGCCCAAGATGGGGCCAGGCCACCGGGAGCTCGGGGAACTAAGGAGGCATCCCACGGACAGATATGTGATGACAAGGTCAGAGGGGCCACAGCGTGTTCCCACACATGGACTTTCCATTCATCCCTGTGATGGATGCTCCTGAGCCTGCCTGGAAATTCTGTCTGTGAGCTAATTATGGGGATGACCTGTGGCCGGCCACTGGGCAGCAGTGGGTAAGCGGATCGGATGGGTAGGTAAGAGCTGGCTATTCACAGGGAGGCAGGCTTTGATGCGAGCTGAGCAGAAAGTTTGGCCGAAACTCAACACCTCTTAGAAGTACAGATTAGCCAAGAGGAAGAAAGGAGAAGGCATTGTGGAAGTTTTCAAGAAGGAAACAAAGATGCCTGTGTTTTGTATTGCTCAGCTGCCTCAAGAAAATGTCCATTTGTTTTCTTTACACTCCTTTTACATTTTAAGTGGAATCTAGTGAATGTGTCTTTTTAGTGTTCCCAATTTCACCATTTCACTACACCTCATGTTGCCATTTTAATGAAGCATCATTTTTCCAGAGGGTGTGGGAACAAAACTTATTTAATGACCTCTCAGAGCGAACACTGAGGTCTTCAAATATTTCCCTGAATTAAACCCCTTACCCCACAATTCACTTCCTTTTTAAAGGGCCAGTTTGCCAACTACTGCAAACCAATAAACAGGGCTTTCCTTTACTCTCAAGCTCCAGGGTTCCCTTGAGTCTCACAGCCCAGGGAGTCCATGAGAAAGCCGGGACTCCCAGCCCTCGCCTTGCCCTGGGGTGGCTCAGTGGCACAGCAGCGGTCCCCTTGGGGTCGTGCCTCCATGTGCCTTATTCTCCTGCAGCACACAGGTTTAGGGGACTCAGCAAAGACCTGGGATGACTCTGGAGATTATCTAGTCCAAACTCTCACTTTACAAATGGGGAAACTGCGACCGGCGAGAGAGGCACGCAGAGGACGCACAGGCGTCAGGGGTAGAAGGGGATAAGCAGGGCTGTGGCTGGTCATCGTAAGGTTGAATGTCGTGCGTAGCTCACCACTGCCAGCCTCAGCATCGCTTAGGACAGTTGCACAAAGTGGGTTCTCCTGAGCCCCTTCCCAAACCTGCTGCAGTGGTTTTACTGAGGGCGGGGCCTGGAAATGACCCTTCATCCCACCACCATGGCTGTGCTGCGCAAACTTTTGAGAAGCATGAGGAATAGTAGGAGGAACAGGCTTGGAGGCAGACAGATCTGGGTTTGAATCCCATCTCTGCTACTTACCAACTCTGCACACTTAGCAAGCTGACATCTCTGAACTCCATTTCCGCACCTGTAATTCAGTAGAGTGCTACAGGGGACGGTGCACAGAGGCACAATCAGGCCCCAGGGCCTGGCCCCGCAACACACTCCGTCAGTGTCCCTTGTCACCTGGATGTTGCCGGATTGGAGTCCCAGAATCCCTGTATAGGGACTGTATAAGCTTGGGCACATCGTTTGCCTCCACTGTGCCTCAATACCCTTCTCTGTAAGTGTTCACAACCTCCTCCCAGGAATGCTGGGAAGGTTGAATATCGTAGTGTAGCAGCATGGTCTGGTCATGAAACAAAACCGCTGCGGGTCCTTCCAATAACACAGAATTCACGACAGGGATTTGGTTCCACAGGAGATGGAAGAGCTGAGGAGCCAAACAGAATAAAGAGGTCGTGGGCATACTGGCTGCTGAAAGGACAGAGCAGGGAGGCGGTTGTAGAGGAGTCACGGTGACTAGCAGGAGCCAGGACCATCCATGGGAGGGCAGGAGAGCAACCGCTGCAGAGAAGGACTAGCTGCTGCTGGACGCGGAGATACCATGCAAGGCAGATGGGCAGGGGGAGTAGGCCTTCCCGCCTCCTGCAGTCCCTCTCCTGCCTGGGCCTCTGTTGACCAGAAGAGGTAGGAGTGAGCAGACAGGGTAACCTGGGAAGTATGCAGCCAGCCCTCTGTATCCACAGGTGTTACATCTGTGGATTCAACCAATTGCAGATCAAAAATATTTGGGGAAAAAAAAAAATCCCACTAAATACCTAAGAGCAAAACTTGAATTTTTGCCACATGCCAAGCACTACAACGAATCCATGTGAATGAAGTGATGTGTGGCCATGCCCTGCTGTAGGTCGTATGCAAATACTAGGCCATGTGATGTGAAGGACTTGAGCATCTGTAGATTTTGGTGTCCTTGGGGGTGGGGTGGGGGGTCTCTAGAACCAATCCCCTGTGAATACCAAGGGATGACCATAGTTCCTGGAGGTGAAAAGCAGAGAAAATAGGTGGACATGGGGCCTGAGAGCAAATCAGCAAATGTCTAGCATAAACACAGCACGTGCTCCCTCCCAGGAGCACACCCATGCCTTTCTTCCCCGACAGGGGTACACGTCCTAAACTCTAAGGGTTCCCACGAGACTTGCAACCAGGGGAGCAATGAGCAGCGGCAGCTCATCCCAGGCTAAGCCCCTGAACCTGCCTCCAGGACCTCCTTTCTCTGACTTTCTGGTGAGCCAGACCAGCCCTGCCTAGGCTCTCTCCTGTTGCTTCTTCTACTCTAAGTGCTTCCTTGTTTCACTGTCCCCAGCTTCAATGAACGCACTCCCGAAATGAATTAATTAATTAAATAAAAGCACATGCACAGCCTCAGATTTAGAGGAGGCATTCCGTTAACAGGAGGAGTACCTGTCATCACTATTAACAACAAAATATGGCAGCCCAGTAATGCAAAGGCTCTTGGGAAAAATACACGTGTGTGAGTGTTTACGGGGAGCCTGCCTTTCATTAGTCACAAACAGACATCATCTCTGCAGGGCTGGTCACCGCGTAGAGGAAAAGGCCTGAAATTAGAGTTCCAGATGTGCCACTTATAAAATAAGCCTCAATTTCTTTTTTTTTTTAATCCTCACCCAAGGATATGTTTGTATTAATTTTTTAGAGAGGAAGGGAGAGAAAACGAAAGAGAGTCATGGAAAGAGTGAAAGAGAAACACTGATGTGAGAGAGAAACATCAATCAGTTGCCACCCGTACGCACCACCGCTGGGGATTGAACCCGCAGCCTGTTGGTAAACAGGACAACCTCCAACCAGTGGAGCCACTGGCCACGGCAACCCCAATTTCTTTGTGTATGAAAGTGTGAGTAATACGCCATTTCATAATGTACCACAGAATGTAGTAAGTTCATGGGCATGAAAAGATTCTATACACTTAAAAGTCGTATACAGATACAGGATATGCTTGTATTCTCAAAAAAAGGCCATTTTCAAAAAACAGCTATCAGCTTCACTCTGACCTAAATTCAACACAATTACTTTTTTCCAACTAATTTTTCAAGTCCGTTGTCTTTTGGGGAATTGAGATAGAACACTATTTGAGCAAACGCTATTAAATGCATAGTTCAGGACTATCGAAGTGGTGTTGCAGGCAAAAGCTCACATGAGAACGTCGTAGCAAATGTGATGACAAGCTGCTTTGTAAAAGACGATTCTTACGTATCTTCACAATCCTCAAATGTCCAGCTTTTGCTGTTTCTCTCTACTGATTAGGCTGATCAAACAGTGCTATGTAATAGTATAATAAAACATGTATGTTAATAGAAATTATTTTACTAATCTGTGCAATTTACATGCATTGTTATCATTTAATTTATTACATAATAATAATTATTGTTATTACTATATCATTTTCTCAGCTGGAAAATCATTGACACTTAGCGTGGTCAATTAACTTGTCCAAGGTCCTTCAGCTTGTCACCAGTGAAGCCAGGACTGGTCTCAGGTCTGGCTGAGTTTAGAGCTGGTGGCTCCCCTCTGCCCTCCCACACCGTTTGCCCTTGGAAACTGGTCACTGAGGAAAACGATTCTGTGTCATCAATGGTAGTGAAAAGAGCCCCAAACAAACAACACCTAAATTCTAGACGGCCTGGCTCTAGCCGTGCTGTGCTCTCACCCACAAAGTGAAAGGCGTGGCTGGGAGGTGAACTTTGACAGTGTACCATTTGATAGGTTTCATAAATCCCTGATTACTGAACAGACCTCTGGTAACTAAACTTTATTGTTTCGGTGTGGTATTTATGCCCAGTTAACTACATCTGACATCTTTACAATGAAAATCTGTTCACTTCTGTTCTTTTGCTTTCTTGTGGGCTTATTTAATTAGTCCAAACTGTTATGCTCAGCATTGTGAAATATTCTGAAATTTACTCTTCTTAATACACTTTTAAAAATCTTAAAATTTTCCCCCAAAGTACTGCATTACATATGTTATTTTGTTGGTTTTAACAAAGATCGTCTTGGGTTATAACCAAACTGCCAGCATGCCCTTGAGTGTCATCCATCACGTAGCAGCTGGCAGAGCCTGTGAAGGGCTGAGAAGCCAGGCACAAGGCCAGGTACCGGCACTGGACACGCAGCACAGCCGGGGTGGCCCGCGAGGAGAGGAGTGGAGGGCAGAGCGTGAGGACTGGCCCACAAACGCGGCTGCGATGGAGCATGCAGAGGCTCGAGGAGCTCCACGGCTTGGTCCGCGCTCCCGTGCAGGTTTTAAAGGAGGAAAACCAGGTCCCAGATGGGTATGGCTTGGCATTTGCCAAAAAAGAAAGACAAAGGCCAACTGTCTGGATGGAAAATCCTGAGAGGACAAAGAGGAGATGCCAGGGGTAAAAGGTATTTGGAGGTGGACAAATTGACCACACCCCTCATTTTCCCTGGACCACAGTGTGGACAAAGAGGGTAAACAATGAGGGACCACTCCCCAAGAACGTGGGAAAAAATGTATCCCCAAAGAGCTAAACTAAACTAAACTGGCTTAGATTTGTCATGTGGTTACTCCAAGAGACTGTTGAAATGTGTTCAAAAAAACTCAAAATGCCAATCAAGGGGATCCAAGAATTCACCCCAGCAAGGCTGACTTGAAGTGTGCTTACAATCAGGAAAGCAGGGACTCAGTCAACCACATTGAACCCTGTGGGGAGAGAGACTGAACTTCAAACCACAGTCCTATTCCACACAGATCAGCTGTACTTGAAGGTCCAGAGAGGGGTCATACTCACACAAGTTCTGATGACGGGGGCATGGGGGATGGGGTGGAGTGCCCGCAGACCCCAGCAGTACAGTCAAGAAACTTCAACATATATGGCTGCTGAAACCCAATGTGACAACTTCTCTGATTCTATCTATAGTCTACATTATTACTACAAAGTAACCCACAATATTTATATTATTACCTGATTCTGATTCTGATTCTGATTCTGTATTAACCAGGAAACTTCCTGATTATACTTTCACTCCCCGGGGACAGCTGCCAAGAGAAAGATAATATGCTCATCATATTGGCCTTAATATCTCAGTCAAAGGGATTCTCAGAATTCTCACTGCAAAAAAAAAATACTGGCACTTTGATTTATACATCAGTCTCTTATTGCCTGGGTTAATGGGAGTCTGCCCCCTGGGAGCTGGATCCATAACAAGTGTGCATAAAACTTTAAATATCTGAAGCTTCAAAGCCGACAACTTGACCTTGTATTGACAGTGTGGAGTCTACAGAAAGTAAATGCCAATGTAGGAGACATGTGGGCATTGACAGACCAACCTTCCTTAATAACGTACCGACATTGCCAAACGCCATCATTCAACTTGAAATGAATAACAGTATTGGGCATGCATGCGCCAGCTTCCCTCAGAGACTTCACAACATGGAACAGTTTGAATCCTGCACAGCCAGAGAATTGCAGTTCCGGGTCAGATCTGGGTTGCAGGAAAGGACTCAGGGTCTTTGATCTGTAAATAAACCCGGAAAGATTGGGCGCCGCACTGCAAATGGCTGGAGTTCCGATGCGGGGAGTCACAGCAACCAGCGCAGTTTTCTCTGTCCCTCCAACTGCATTTCCTTCAGAGACTCCCTTGCACACTTCCGGGACTTTTACCATTTCTAAGCAATTTAAATTGTGTGTACCAAAAATCAGATAACACTCTAGCCATAAACAAACAGCCCACAATATTTGTATGAGAATGACGACATCCTGAAATATAGGAGACATTATAACTAAAGAGACAAACAGATTTGACCAATACAAAAGTTCCAAATTTCTGTGAATATGGCTATCGATATTTAAATTGTAAAAACAAACAACAGGTTAGAAACATATTTGCAGCAACACAGGGTCTGGCAGCAGTAATGCCTACTTGAGTGTGGGTGGGAGGGTAATAATATGGGTGTAATAATTTATAGTTTTAATTTGAACATTTCACCTAAAATGTCATATGGTATGCTTGAGTGTGATACTGTTATGTTACAGAATTACATGCTTACAATTTTGTAATAAAAGATTTTGTCATGAAAAGGGGGCATTATGTGTGCCGGATCCTGCATGTCAATAAAGGAGGGAAACCTTTTATTTTGAAGTATCCAAACTTTCTAATAAATACATGAAAATGAAAAGAGAAAATTCTATTACATACCTATTTAAGAGTAAGCAGGAATACCTAACAAAAATCAGGCACAGCTGGGAAGAAAATAAGATCCTTACACGCTGCTGCTAACAGCATATATTTATACAACTCCTTGATTTCATTATACATGAAGGGTAATTAAATCATTTACATTCTTTTACAGTTAGTCTGACTTTAAGGATTTATCCAACGGAAAGAATTTGAAAAGGAAAAGCTACATGCATTAACATAACATAATCACGCATGATAGAAACAAATCGGAAACAGCCTAAATGGCCAGCAAGGGGGAAACAGCCGATGAGGACACACAAGTCAGCAGCACGTGGTGCGATCGGTTAAAATTCGAATGTTCAGACCTGCTATTTGGGGGAAGTGTTTCAAACATGCCAAATAAAAGTCTGAGTCTCTGATTTTACCTGCCACAACTACAGCTATGGCAACACGTGAGCATGTGACCAGAGTCTGCAAAAGCACGGGACACAGGAAAGCCCTCGTGGCTGCTGAAGGTGCTGGCACGCTACTTAATGCCTCTGTGCTCCGGGCTTCTGGTCTTTAAAGTGGGGATGATATTCACAATTACTTGGTAAGGTTAGTAAACAGATCAATGAGTTACTGCCCATAAAGATGCTTATAAAACTGTGTGTTTTGTGCAGAGCACAACATCAGTGCTACACAAATGTCCACTGTTAGTCATTGGATTACTCTCCCATCATAGTTTACCATAGCCTTGATAACAAATGCAATTTAGAAAGGACATTCATTTATTTATTTTTACTTTTTAAAAGATTTTAATTCTTTATTTTTGCACAGAGGGGAAGGAAGGGAGGAAGACAGGGAAGGAAACATCAATGTGTGGTTGCCTCTCACACACCCTCTACTGAAGACCCGGCCTGCAACCCAGGCGTGTGCCCTGACTGGGAACCGAACCGGCAACGCTTTGGTTCACAGGCCAGCAGGCAATCCACTGAGCCACACCAGCCAGGGCTAGAAAGGACATTTTTTTAAAAATTCCCTCCCCAGTGTTTATACATTGTTGTGAAAACTTTTTTCATTTCTACTAAGAATATTTTGTAGTATCCTCAGGAACATTTCAGTCCAGTGAACAGGTATTACGTACCTGCTATGTGCCCAGCTACGAGTATCCCTGCTCTCATGCAGCTTACAGTCAGTTAAAACATCAGGAATCACATGGACCTAACAGTGCTGATGTTATCAGCTTTGCACACCACCCTCCCATCCCAAATCACAAATACCATTCCATTATTTTATGTTTTCCACTGTTAATGCACCCAAAATATTTGTTTTATTTTATATTTTGTTTTGTTTTATTTTATTTATTTATAGTCTTGAGGTTTATAAAGTGTGCCTCTGTGTTGAATAGGCTTCGATTCTTACTAGATTTAAACAAGTGTAGTAGCTTAATACCCTTCACTGTTTACCAGCTGCCACTTCACCCAGGTGTCATTTAGGTGTTAACACATTTTTTTAAGTTGTGGTATTTCAAAACATGTTTAGAGCCCAATATTTTTAGGACCTTGTCCTTTGAAATCAAAATAGACCATTCTCTTTTTAATGATATAAATGCTTTATTTCTTATCTTTTTGACTGAATTTATTGGAGTAACATCAGTTAATAAAATTACATAGGTTTCAGATGTGCAAGGCTATATAATACATCATCTGTATACTGTATTGCATTCACCACCCCAAGTTCAACTCTTCGTTCTATAATGATACAGTGTATTCCCACTTCTGTTTCCATATTTTCAACCATTCAGCTAATGTGTATTGAGTATGTGTTACGTGCCAGACATGCACAGTGCAAGGCACTGGGGATAAAAAGTTCCAGTCCCGAGACTTGTTCAGTCTGCAGGGAGAAACCCTGGTCATAATGCAAAGAACGAGAGTCATAATAAGATCATGTCCAAGGGCTATGGAGCAAGGAATAGGAATCCAAAGGAAAGTCTTCACACTCCTTCTAAAGAAGACATGGGACTGATATGAAAGAGTTCCAGAGAAGAAGGCATTTGGAGTTAGCCTTAAGGACACTGGGTGATGACCAGACAGATAAAACTGGAGGAGCCTTCCAGGAAGAGAACTCAGCCTCCGCAAAGGTTAAGAAGGCGTAAAGGAGCATTGCTCAAACACTTGGGTTCAGAGGAACAAAGCAGAGGTGAAGGGTATTATTAGGTGAGCAATAAAGTCAAAGATTCCTTGTAAGTCCTATTAAAGACCTAGAGATTTTTCTTTATAAGGGAGAGTATAGGGAACCTATCCACATGTGATGCGATCTTGTGGCTCAGCTCTGGTTCTGAATGCAGACAGATGCGCATGGCGTGCAGAGAATATCCGTGAATAGGTCTCCTGTGGAAAATCAGGCCTGCATTGCACCTAGCCGCTTTGAGACTTACTTTTGCTAAAAAACTCCCTCACCTTGAATTGAGGCAACATGTGTGTACTGCATATCTTTAAAGTAACCTCCCAAAAATCTATGCTAAACCTCTCAAGTTTGGGTGTAACCAGTTCAACCTTTTCCCTTTACATTTGCAAAAGACCTTCACCTTAAAGGGATTGGCAACATTCTTTCTTTTGTTACGGTAACCACCTAAAGCAAACCTGTGCACAGTGAAGGAGGACCCTCCTTGATGTAATCTACCTAGAATATCAATAAAAGCCTGTCCAGGCAAAGGGCAGGGGCCCTTCTCTCTTAATCATTGAGAGATCAGCCATGCACCCCATTTTCTCCACCGGATTCCTTTAGTCCGCGTGAATTTGTTCGTCACTTGTCCAGGGATATAGGACAAACATTCCACAACAACACGTGGTCCTGCTGGATGGGACCGTGACAGGAGAGAAAGCCATAAAAACTGACCAGGTTATGGAATTTTCAGGTTCACATTACAAAAGTTCCACCTGAGCCCTGGCTGGTGTAGCTCAGTGGATTGAGCGTGGGCTGCAGACCAAAGGTCACCGGTTCGATTCCCAGTCAGGGCATATGCCTGGATTGTAGGCCAGGTCCCCAGTCAGGCCTTGCAAGAAGCAACCACACATTGATGTTTCTCCCCCCTTCTCTATAAATAAAATCTTTTAAAACATTTTTTTAAAAAACCAGGGCTTAAAAAAAAAGGTCCACCTGAGGATCATTGCAAGAGGGGAGAGACAGCAAAAAGATACTAGCCCAGAGGCTTGTGAACTTGTAAAGGAACAAATGAGGGGGACCTGAACTAAGACAGTGACAATGGAGGGGACTAGATAGTGGACATATTTAAGGCAATATGGAAAACTAAACTCAAAAAGAAAAACCACAACCTAAATACTGCATAAAACAAAGCAATTGCTGAAACGCATGGAAGAGCTCACAAGAAAGTAAAGCACTACCCCCCAGTAAAGACTAGAAAAGTCTGCCCACTAGACAGACCACAAAGAAGCCAGTCTATCCTGGTCAAAAGTCAGGGGGGAACTCTTCCCTGAGAACTTGAATCATGGGTCTGCCCTCACCTGAGTTCGTAGTTAAAATTTACACTACTCAAGGGTTCTGGAATATCAAACTTAAAAAATAACATATAATGGGAACAAGCCCTCTGACGAGTCAAAAGGGGAAAGAGACAAAACAACGCCGACAAGACTTCCGTTAATGTAAGAAACAGGGCAGTATCATGCGAGGTATTCTACCCATGCACAAAGCCTCCCTGGAAAGTGTGGGTGTGTCCCCGCTCAGCCCTTGAACCTCATCTTCTGTCCAGTGGTACTCACTCTGTTGGCGATGTCACTGAGTCTCGAGGCTGGGAGAACCATCTGTAAGTTGATCATTCCCAAATTTCTATCTCTAGCCCACAGTTCTGTCCCAAATTCAAGATGTGAGTTTCAACGGCCAACTCGAAATCCCTACTTAGGTGACTAAGAAACATATAAACCCCAAAACTTTCTTTGCATCCCTCAACCCTCCTCCGCCACATCCTTCCCCATTTTCATTGACAGGAAATCTACCCTTCCAGTTGCTCAGCCCTAAAACCTCGGAGGCATTCCTGACTCCACTCTTGCCCCCACACCCATTCACCAGGAAAGCCTGTTGGACCATCTCCGAGATGTAGGCAGAATCCCTCTGCTTTACATCTATCTCCTCAGCAGCCACCAGGGGGTCCAAGCTTTCATCATGAGCATGCTTGGATTACTGCACCACTGTCTAGCAGGTTTCCCCGCTTCTGCCTTTACTGCCCTGACTACATACACACACATCCTGACTTAAATTCAGAATCCAGAGTGATCCTGCACAAATGGCCAATCAAGCTGTTACTGGACCCCTGCAGCACCCTATCCCTAACCTTGGCACCGCCTGGGAACTTTCACCCATCAGGGAGCTCCAGGTTCGTGACCCGTGCAGGAAAAATTTCAAGACACCAGTCCAGGTGGAAGTGAGAGTGGGTTTATGAAAGCTCAGGTCAGTGAGGCAAAAGGAGGGCCCTTGGGGACAAGATCAGGGGGTGAGCCCAGAGTGAGCTGCTGCTGCCCACTGCTCCCCTGGGTGCAAACCTCATTGGGACCCTTAGAGCATAGGATAGAAGAAGCAAATTACGTGCCTGAGGAAGCCGGCCAGGTGAGGGCAGGGCTGCAGGTATGCTCTCAAAGAAGAGCAAAAGCTGTTGCCCTTTGTCCTGAGGGTTTCATCGATTCTCTACAGGCGGGAATTTTAGTGGGGGTCCCAGGGGAGGAGCTCCACAGAACAGTCACTAGATTTATAGGTGGGTCATTTAGCAGGCTGATGTATCAAAATGAGTGCATAGTGGGGTCAGGGGTCATTCTCTGGTTAGTTTCACCTCTATCTCGAACTAGTCTGGCTCTAATTAATTCTTTGTTATCTATCTCCCTGATTAAGGTGTTTTAAACCACCTGCTCTTAGGGATCTTTGGTTAGGGAGGATAGAGTCTTTACTTTATCACCTAGTTGTTAATTACTCAGCTGCTTGTCTCAGTTTCCTCATTCCACTTGCTAGGGAATTTTCCTAGTTTCTCACTAACCTGCCTCAAAGTCCCCTCTATGCCCCAAATCCTGCAATGATTCCCAGTTATCCAAAGTAAAAGCCAAAACGTGCAGGCGCCACAGGCTGAGGAGGTGCACCAGGGAGACTCGGAGAGCTCGTGGGGGTGTGCACCGCAGGTAGAGTGCCCTGAACGGGACCACGGGTCGCCGCTCCTGCCCGCCACCACGCAGGTCTCGAACTGCAGCAGGGGAAAGATTGACAGTTTCAGCTGCAGTAAGTTCTTTCCTGAGAGGTTTTCTGGCAGGAAGAAGAGAGCCCTACAGAAGAAAGATGTAGATGTCCGTAGAAGAACTGAATTGATTCAGGATTTTGAAATGCCTGTTTGTACCAATATTAAGATTTCAAAAGATGGGCAATATACTTTATCAGCTAGAACATATAGACCTTGGGTTCGATGCTCTGACACCAATCAATTATCCTTAAAGTTTGAAAGGTGTGTCAATTCAGCAGTTGTCACCTTGGAAACACTGTCTGATGACTATTCAGAAATTGTCTTCTTACGTAATAACGGATACAACGAATTCCGTTCACAGTCAGGCTGGTACTACCGAGCCAGAACACCAAAGCTCGGGAGAGGGTTCTCTTACCATAGTCCACCCCAGGACTTGCACTTCGTTGGCACGAGCGCTGAGGTTTATAGATCAAACTTAGAACAGGGAAGGCACCTGACTCCTCTACAAAGCAATGCTGCGGAGAATAATATTTGCCACACACATTCCGTGCGCGGCTCGTTTGTCTCAGGAACCGCACAGGGTCGAGAGGAGTGCTGTGGTCCAAGATCGCGGAGCCCAGCGGCCTGTGAGACCGCGCGCGAAGGAGAGTCGCGGCCCATTTGGTGACAAACAGGTTCCGCACAACCCCTGCTCTGCAATTGACCGGCGCCCCGACCGCGGCCGTGGGAACATCCACAGGCAGGTTTCATTATCTGAAAAGCCATTGCTCCTTAAGTGTCACCAACAGGGGCTGCCCATGAAGACGGTTCATTTCCAGGATTCTTTAGATTTGATTTTCGTCTGCTGACTTTCGAATCATCAAAACGTGGAATAAGAACTCAGGAAAAAGTATTTACTTCCTTGGAGCCAGAACCTGACAGCAAAGGCGCCTGCCTCTACCCCAACTCAGGCATGCTTCTTGCTGTCGATGAAGCCGGCAAGAGCCGCATCTGTTACATTACAGTCTGGGGCCTGCCCCAGGCGGTGTGCTCCTTCTTAGACCTCTTGACAGAAGAATTAGAAGAGAACTCAGAAAGATTGGTTTATGACAGTTACAAATTTGTCAGCAAGGAAGACCTTGAAAATGAGGGCTCACACGTCGCATTGGATCACCTTTTCTCTGGTCATGCATGCACGGATTTTTTATGGATGTAAGACTCCATCACAGGGTGAAATTGGTAGTAAGTCCACTTGCTTATGAAGGATATAAAAGATCCGACAGAAGATAGAAGAAACACCTAGACAGTCCACTTAGAGAAATTGCCAAAAGTTAACAAAGAGCTGATCTTAAGTTAATTGAGGAGGAGGAGAAGCAAAAACCTACGTGGAAGAACAAAGTTAAGCACCGTCCGAATATTCTCACCAACAATCAATTTAAACTTATGTTTGAGAATTCTGACTTCTGAGTAGATGAAGAGAGTGGAGAATTCAGGCTTTTGAATCCACTTACTTCAAAGATTACTGATAAAAGGAAGAAGACACTAAGACTCTTAGAGCAACAAGAACATCATGAAAAAGAAGAGGAGAAAGAACCGGAAGGAAAACCAAGTGATACAGAGAGTTCTGAAAGTTCAGAGGATGAAGAGACTGAGTGGGAGGGATCAGGGACCAGCGCAGACTCCTCCAGCAGAGCAAAGAGTGAAGCAGCAGGAAGGCTCAAGGAGGACCAGCCGGAACATCCTCAAGCCCCAGTTTTATGAGATCAAAGAAGGCAGAGAATTTCGAAGCTTCAAAGATTCTGCCACCAAGCAGAAGCTGATGAATAAAACACCCTGGAAGAATGGCTGAAACTGGAAGCAAAAAATGGGACACCAAGTGTAGCAGACACCACAGTTGGCAGCAAACAATTGACATTCACATTAAAGGGATCTGAGCAGCAGAGGAAGCAACAGGAGGCGGAGAAACTGCACCAACAGGAAATGAAAACACTCCACTCGTCCTCGGCTGGTCACCTGAAGTCCAGATACAAGAGAGGACAGCCGTTTCACTGAGTCTGGACGTGATCTCGATGAGTGATTCGATTCGGGCGGTGCTCACCTCCCCCAGGTTGATCACCGTGGGAGTACACTGAACACAGACACCCCGAGAACATTTAAAAGTTCTGTGTGGGCGCTGGGGTGGCTGTGCTGATGTCAGAGGAAGGCTGGTCAGGAGGCCGGCTGGCACCCACTGAGGCTGCCCCTTGGGACAGCGGCAGAGGGAGATTATGGCAGCACCAACTTGCTGGCTGCAGAGATTGCAAGGCTGGAAGAGCAGCTGCAAGGATGGGGAGAGGGAAGAAGTGATGCTGATGGCCGATAAAGTCCTCGACCAGAAAGGGCCTGGTTTCCCACCTGCCAGCAGATGTGTGGTTTCCTTGGTGTTTCTGACCATCTACTATCTAGATCCATCTGTTCTGTCTGGTGTTTCTTGTTTTGTTATGTTTTTGTGCTTGGCTGGCTGCCCTGTTCCCATTCTAGCGCCTAGAATTTTTGGCTCTCAGAAATAAACCCCCGAGCAGCAGCAAAGATTCCATGGAATGTGCAGCAGTCTAGTGAACACGCAGGCAGAGCCGTGGGCTGGTCGAAATGCCTCTTCACAGTAAAGGAAGAAGTAGAAGCCGAAAGTGTACTTGGTGGTCACGATCATTTCTCTCGTGCATTGCTTCCCGAGCTAAACCAACATGGAGACGTTCCAAAGTTCACTGGAATGACCAAAAGGGAGATGAACAAGCTTCTCAAGCAAAAAGAAAAGAAAAATGAATAATGCATCTTCTTTATTCAGTGTGATTAACGGTGTGCACATTGATTGTCCTTGGGAACAGTTTCTATCATCTGGATACTAAAGTGTTATAGAGCTAGCTCTGTGCTGTCGCTCCTTCAGCCCTTAGTTACTAGAAATCCAGACTTGCCTAAGGCTTTCTACATAGTATCTTCATGTCAAGTGTATCTGGGTGCATTCTCAACAGCTGGCCTTATATGGACAACTCATTTGGGAAAACAACTTGTTTTGATTTTTCTTACCCTGGGTTAATTGAATTAGTACTTGTAGGTAAATAATGTCGTGGTGAGTGCCACCCTAAAGGGCAGTTAACAGTGACTTTGGATAATTGTTCCAGTTGATCTTTGCTATTTTTAGCTAGATACAAGGTGTAGTCATCTGTGGTGACAGAAAACGGGTTCTGCTGTCTACCTCCACGGTCTGCTTAAAAAAACTGGCCGGCTTCAGGAATGGCGGGACCACATTTACCACTTCCAATGAAGATTCATTGAATTCTGTTTCTGTTTCGGCGCCATGAGAGAAGAATCCTCGTGGGATAAAATGAAACTAATTACACACCCTCGTTAATGTTGGTTTCTCTCTTGTGCAAAACCTAGCATTTTATAGAAAATATTTATCCTTCCTCTGAAATGGGGACTCTGATAGCCTTAGAGCTATCGTCCCCTTGCACTTAGCCTTCAAGCTAGTAGGTCCTTAAAGGCTTTTTAATAGCAAGCTTCTAAAAGCTTGGGTTTAGGATTTTAGCGTACTTTTAATTTCCGATTTCCAGCAGTCTAAAACTAAAGCACGTAAGAGATGAAGACTCCAGCCTATGACTTTTACTCCAAGACCAGCTAATCAAGGACAAAAGTCTTCCTGTATTTCATCAAGATTCAGTAGAAAATAATCTTATCCTACCAAATTTTCAATTCTCAGTTTATGGTAATGTGGCTGCTTTGGTCCCCATAGATTTGGCCCAGGAGGAGGTGACTGTGCTGGCATCGGACTTTTTGTACTAGACATTTTTCTGAAGAATACAAGGGCTGTTGGTGAGAGCAAATTTGGGAAGATGAGAGATGGCCTTGGGTCTATAGAGATTTTGTAACTCTTGGAAAGCGTCTAAGAGTGACTCTCCCTCTCAGTAGTTAGAAGTTTAGAGTAGTTGAAGTCTGTGGAATGAACTTCTAAGGGCCAGAAATGTGACATGTTTGGAACAGGTCTTAAACTCTAATTAATTAGCTGTAATAAAGTTCTGTGAATATATTGCAGTGATGCTCGACCTTGTGGTACATCCGTCCCTAAATAAGTGCTGCTTTTCCCTTTCTATATTGCTGTAAAGAGTGACACCCATACAGCGTGTGTTTGTGTTTTTAATGTATCAGATGAAAACTACTAGCCACCTTAATTTACATGTGTTTCCTCATTGTAAATAAGCCTGTCTTCGTATCTAGATTTTTTTTTTGTATACATGTTCTACCAATTTAACTATTTTTGTGGTTTGAATCCTGTGTTATTATTTCTTCTACTTTGCTTTGTGAAAGGGGGAAAAGAAAAGCTGGAATCCCTAAAAAAATAAGTAAATAAAAGTTCCCTGTCAATTCTCGACACATTTACAGAAGTTAAGATTTGGCAATTTGGAGTGGTGGGGGGGAAATGCAGACAACTGTAATTGAACAACAATAAAGTAATAAAATCTTGAAAAAAAAAAAGATTTGGCAACTTGTCCCCATGCCTTCTGGGTCAGAGTGCCGTCCGTGGGGTGCCTTTTGCTAGTGGTTGCTCCCCATAAACATCGTCCTTTGCCCCAGTTTTAATCAAGCAGACCAGGTGGTTGTTTCTTAATATTGTGCAATGTGTCCCATGAAATGGGAGGTTCTCTTGTGCTGAAAACGAAGGTAGATAACGTTCCAGGAACTTCCTCCTGCAGGGCTGCAGTTCACGAGTGCACCGCCCGGAGCCACTGCAGTCTCAGCCACGGGGCAGCCTTGGTCATTTTGGGGTTTCTAAGTGCGCTGGCAGGTTTGTGGGGGGCTTTTTAGAAAATATTTTTATACCAAGAGAATCTAAATTAATGATAACAACCTAACTTAAGAAACAGAAGCTACTGGGTATTCTTTTATACTTGACCCAAAATTAAATATAGCTTTTTTTGTTTATTTGTTAAGTGCAATGAGATAAACTGGCTGGAGAAAACATAAAAATAAATACTTTCATTTGAGCAGCACGCAAACACACACACACTCTCGCAGACAAAGTAAAAGCTGATGACCCTACAATGACCTATCAGAGCCTGTCTCATTGGTGCCCCTCTATGTTTTTGCTCTCCCGCTGCTCCCCATTCCCTCAGTTCACTCTAGCACACGAGGCTCCCTGCTATTTCTGGAACAGGCCAGGCATGTTTCTACCTTACACTGCTTGGTCTCGCTATTCCCTTGATTTGGAAGCTGCATCTCTCAGTTATTCACTGGCTAACTCCCTTGTCTTCTTAAATCTGATAAAATCTCAGCAAGGAGGCTGATCCTGAACACATCACTTACCACTGCGTGCGGCCCGGCCCAGTATCAGCACCCTTGGTCCTTCTGACGCTGCTTGACTGGTCCCATTTCCCATATCACTCTCACCTTCAAACAATCATACAATTGTACAGTTGTACAACTTACTATACGATTTACTTATTTGTTGTGTTTATTTCTTGTCCATCTTCCTCTACCACTGATGCACACGCACACGTACACACTTATAAAAGGTAAGCTCTCTGGAGTCAGGGATTTTTGTGTGTTTTGCCACTGATGTATCTCATGCTTCTAACACAGTGTCTTGCTCATATTAGACACTCCATATTTGTTAATATCTCCCTGAATGAATGGAAGAAGCAACAAGAATCCATCAGTACTTGTATCTGGAATATGAACTGGGTGAATGGAGTAGAGATGGGGCAAAGGTATTATTTTATTCACTTCTCTCCCTTTTTAATGTTGTAATGTATGTTAACCAGTCAAAAATATTAATAAAAGAAATAAAATATAAAATATAGTCCTAAGCCGATGAGACCCCTCGTTGGGATCCTAGTATAAGTGAATAGAACATGATTCTAATAAAGCACTCAATGCAGGTCTCACAGCATCCCCGCACATAAAGGCCTGCCGAAAAGGCGCTCACAGTCCAGAATTGCAGGACATGTGAACGAAGCCTACCACGGACTCTGAGCCAGCGCACACAGCGACTGCTAGGACTAAACAGCTCCCATGGACTTCAGATAATGAATAATCAGCTAGAAACCATTCAAAATATACATGTGTGTCTGTATAGATATATGGAATAGATATATAGGCATATACATGTAGACACATCTCTATCTGTGAGATTATAAATACAAAACGAATTAAAGACATAAGAATAAAATATTTTGAAGGAATATTTTAAAGGTTCAAAATTAAAACTTCTAGAAATGAAAAATACTGAAGTTTCCAACACTTAATGGGTATATTAAGCAGCAGATTTTCACTTTTTTCAGGTGTTCTGGAAAATTCTGAGGAAATAACCCACAGTGCAGCATTAGAATAACAAAGGAATCAAAACTATAAAAATTTCCAAAGGAGAGAACACAAAACATTGGTGGGGGGAAATATTCAAATAAATGATAGTTGATAATTATCCAAATTAATGAAAGAAAACAATTTTTAAAAATGCCACAGCTCTGGCTGGTGTGGCTCAGTGGATTGAGTGCCACCAGCCCGTGAGCTGAAAGGTCACAAGTTTGATTCCCAGTCAGGGCACATGCTTGGGTTGCAGGCCAGGTCCCCAAGTGGGGGTGTCAAGAGGCAGAAGATCAGTGTTTCTCTCTCACATCAATATTTCTCTCCTCTTCCTCCTGCCCTTCCCCTCTTTCTCCCTCCCTTCCCTCTCTAAAAATAAATAGATAAATCTTGTTTTAAAAAATGCAACAATTCCTGGGAAAGATGAGTAAAACTAAATCCATCTCTAGACAAATGAATTAAACTGTAAATCACCAATTAGAAAAAAAAATTTAAAGCAAACAGTAAGTAAATATAGATTACCAACAAAGGATTAACAATTAAACCAATAGCAGATTTCTCTTCAACAATAACAGAAAACAGAACACTGTTGAATACTTATTTTCAAAAGGCTAATATATATATATACACACATACATACCCAATTCTCATTTAAGAATTAGGGTGAAATTAAAGACTTGGAAAGGGAAGTATCTTAGCTCAGGCTGTTATAACACAATACCATAGACTGGGTGCTTAAACAAAAGGCATTATTTCTCAAAGTTCTGGAGACAGTCAAGTTCAAGGTTAAGGTGCCAACTTATTAGACTCCTGGCGAGAGCTCACTACCTGGCTTGCAGATGGCTGCCTGTTCACTGTGTCTACATTTGGAGGGATAGGGGTGGGGGAGAGGGGAAGTGTGCTCAGTGCTCTCTTCCTTTTTCCAAAAATGTATTTTATTGTATTTTTCCCACTACCATTTATCCCTCTTATACCCTCTTCCACCTCCCTCCACCTCCTCCCCCGACAATCACCACACTGTTGTCCTTGTCCATGAGTCCTTTCTCTTTCTCGCTCAATCCCTCTACCCTCTGTCCTTTCTCTTTTAAATAAAGATACTAATCACACCATGGGGCCCACCCTCATTTAAGCCTAATTACCTCCCGAAGGTCTCACCTTCAAGTACCATCACACTGGGGCATTAGGGCTTCAAGATATAACCTTTAGGAAGACACAAACATTCGGTCCATAACACAAAGACAAAATATTCACCATTAATAAGTCTTAAAGAAAATATTAATAACAGATATATTCAGGAAATTGAAAGCAAAATAAAAGTAAAAATGATGAGTGAAGACATTCATAGACATGTAAGTAAATCTGAAAAAAACATTGGCTGTCTAACACACTAACGACAACAAATAGAAGTCACAAAAATAAGATGGAACTCGCCAGCAGGACAATAACCGTGGGGCGCAGTGACTGGAGCTGAAGCATTCCCAGAACCTTGGATTCTTTAGCAGAAGGTATGTAGGACCCTCAATGAACATTAGATTTTATTAAGTATGCATGTTTAAATGTGAACTAGTAAAAGAATGAAGACAGGATTCTTCAAAACCAGTTGACAGAGAGAAACGGCATAAAGAAACTGCTATTAGAAAAAAGAAAACAGAAAAGGGACAAAATTAAGTAAAGTGAAAAAAGGAGGAACGTGTTTTTTAAATTTTTTTCTGTTGAAGTTTACAAAACAGTTAAAACTGAATGTCATCAGTTCCAACATGCCTATTTTTAGAGAGAAGGATACAATGAATCCGTGTGTGACATTTCCCAGCTTTAACAATGGTGCCATTTTGCCATTTTTGTTTCATCTAATTCCCCCATTATTTTTTTAAATTTGCCAAATTGTTTTAAAGCAAACCCAGGCATCCTATTACTTTATCTGTCAGTGTTCCAAAGTAGGACACCAATAACACTAACAAACAAGGACTTTTTAAAACATAAGCCACAATATCATTAGTTAAAATAACAATAGTATTCAATTTTCCCTAAATGTCTTAAACTTTTTTGGTTTTATGGCTTGGTTTGTTCAAATCAGGACCTAAAAAGGTGCTACACGTTATTGATGTCCTTTGTATCTCTTTATACCTATCACAGTTCCCCCATTCTTTTTGTTGTTATTTTATTGCCATTTATTTGTTGGAGAAACCTACAGAATTTATTTTCCAGATTTAGCTGATTGCATTCATGTGGTATCAGTTAACATGTATTTCCTATAAACTCTAATTAGATCTAAAGATGTAATCAGATTTAGAGTAAATGGTTTTTATTCTTTTTTCCCCAAAAAATACTTCATAGGTGATACTGTGTACTTTCTACTTCATCTCATCAAAATATACACAATGTCTGCCCTGACGGGTGTGGCTCAGTTGGTGGGGCAGCATCCCACAAAAGGTAAGGTTGCCAGTTGATTCGTAGTCAGGGCACATGCCTGGGCTGCGGGTTCAGTCCCCAGTCAGGGCACGTACAGAAGGCAGTCCATCAGCGATTTCTCCCTCCCTCTCACCCTGCCTTCCCCGCTGACCGCTGTGAGAGAGAAAACATCATGGGTTGCCTCTCGTATGCTCCCCAACCAACTGCAATCCAGGCATGTGGCCTGACCAGGAGTCTAACCAGCGACTTTTCGTTTTGCAGGATGACACACCAATCAGGGCATAAAATCTTTAAATATATATATATATATTTTTAAAGGTACATGATGTCTGTCTGTCCCATTTTTTTTTAAGCCAGGGAGAGCACAAACGTTGTCCCCCACTACCACAAATTATGCGGTCAAGTTTCTCACATTTGGGGAAATTGCAGGAGCCAGCACACCCAGAGTGCAACAGATAAGCCTTGCCCTGGGAACACCACCTTCGTGATCATGGTAGCTCCCCTGCCAGGTAAGTATCTGATTGTCCCACTTTTAAAGAAGTAAAAATTGATCATTTGGTTCAGATGATGATAGTCTGATTCATCCTGTGTAAAGCTTCCAATGAGTTGTACACATAATTGTGTTAGTAACCATTGATGATCGATGCCCAGGTCCATTATTTTATTAGTAGAACAGTTTGGAGGGAGGGGAATTATATCATTTTCCCCATGTGGGCTGGCTGGAGTTCTTCCCTGAGGAGCTCTTCCTCAACAATTTGCTTTCTCTGAAACATGTGTAACACGGGAAAGACAATATAAAAGCTGAATATGCTGTTATTCATCCATTTTCATAATAATTGGGGCCCTAGTACATTCCAAAAATGATAAATATAATCTTTACTTTCAATTTCATTTGAACTCATGGATTTATATATTTGATGCATGTCACTTATTGGAGACATTATTATTTTGAACTCTTAAGTCCCATCTTTGGTTAGTCTGCCATGTGCTTTTAATTATACACCAGGAGTCTGATGCTTCCTTGCTTCCTGGCATAACAAAATGTCCTAGGCTCATATTGTGTATCTCCTGCTCCAGATCTGGAATCAGCAGTTTCTCAAAGAGCTCTGGTTTCTTTCATTGGGAAATGGCATTTAGAGAATTCAATCCGGACACCAGAGGTGCCCATTGCTACTGGATAGCCATTGCCTCTAGAGGTTTCAGTGGACAGAGCTAAAAAGTA
>VMDR010005647.1:0-50225 GCA_007922815.1 Macrotus californicus
CTCCCTCTCCCTCTCCCTCTCCGTCTCCCTCAGTGTCCCTCGTGCTGTGCTGGATAGATCATTTGGCAGGAGTGCTAAACAGAGGCAGTGCAGCACCCCTGGAAGCCTGCATGATAAGACTTACTAACTTTGCTGAGTTACTGGGCATATTAACAACAGAGTGGGAATGTGTGGCAGGACAAAGGAGCACGAACCGTGGAATGTGATCTGGATTGAAGGCCACTTTTGTCATTTATTTCACATCCATGGGCAGGTCACTCAAACCCTCTGAGCTTCAGTTCTTTCGTGGGTAAACCGGAGAATACCTACCGCCTGGGTTTTTGTGAGTCTGGAGTCAGGTGCTCAACAGGAGGTGACTGACCTTTATGAATGTATTTCCCGTGCCCAGGCACTGAACAGCTTGTCTTGTGCTCATGGTAGTCAGTAATTGTATGAGGTCGATACTGCTATTATCCTCATGTTACAGGTGAGGAAGCAGGTGCAGAGAAGGTAAGTAACTTGCCCCATAAGGTCACATGACGAGTTTAAAGGGAGCTGAGATTTGAATGTCTGTGTCTGACTTCAGCAAGTTCTTAACTGTTGAACTCTACTGCTCCCAATGTTCAAGAAATGTTACTGCTCTATTAGCCTAATTGATCAACGAATCTCAATTACATGCAAAAAGTTGGGGATGGAGGACAGGGGACCTCCCTCTGGAGTTAGGGGGAGCTTCCTGCAGGAGGGAGGCAGCCTTGTGAGAGCCTTATTCAAGTGAAGGGGCTCGGTGACCAGGAGGAGGGTGTGACTTAGGGAACGATGGATTCTGGGGTGAGGACGTGAGGGTGTGGGGGCTGTGACGTGGTGATGGGCGGAAGCTGAAGCCTCAGCAAGCGTGGGTGAGGAGAGGGTGCAGGCAGGGAGACCCTGAACATGAACTGATTGGTGCTGTGGCGAGGCTCACCCTGGCACTCCGAGGCTGAGGGCCGAGGTGGACAGTGGGACTCTGCAGGTGGTAGCAGCATCAGTCCTCAAGATGGAGGGATGCTGTAAGGGACAAGGGAGGAGGTTGCCAGGGACTGGGTTGGCGAGGATGGCTACACAGCTGGCAAGGGGGAAAAGCTGGGCAATCTGCTGCACACACAGCGAAAGCACGGGAGACTGGTTTTTAGCTAGAAACAGTCCTAATGATTGGGGTGTCCCGGAGTTTTTCTCAAGACCATTGGCTCTTTGGTCATTGGCTTGGTTACTGAAGTCTAGGTTATGTTGGGCAAGCCCTAGAAGTGGAGTCTGGTCCTCACTCAGGCCCACTGAACAGGTCTGCTGCTAGGACCCGGACACGGCGGGGTGGGAGCAATGCCTTTCCTTCCTTCTAGAGACTTCTGCTGATTGCCACATACTGTTCTGGGTCCAGGGATACTAGGAGGAATAAGAATCAGTTCCTCAGAGCCTCAGGAGGGATGCAGGCACATAAACAAATAACAGCAACCCAGACTTGAATATGCTGTGATGGTGATGATGGTGATGATGATGGTAATGGCAGCTAACTTTTGCCCTGGACTGACTACGTGCCAGGCACTGCTGTGAACTTTATGTACCAGTAAGTTATGTAATCCTTACAACAGCCCAAAGATGGAGGTCCTATTATTGTCCCCCATTTCATAGGTGAGGAAACTGCAGTGCTGGGAGGTTAACTGTGTTGCCTAAGATCAGGTCGGGCACTAAGAGGCCTGGTCTAGGCCACTGTGCCATTCCGACTGCCAGCCATGTCGGATGGGGAGCCCAGGGTTGGGCGGGGGACACAGGCACTGAGAGGCTGTCAGGAGACACTTTATGAGCTGGTGCCTACGGTGTAAGTGGGAGGACCCCAGGTGCAGAAGGGTGAACCAGCTTCCCAGCTTGAGGCAGAAACGTGTTACGTTGTCAAAAAAGGAACAGTGAGCGAGGGAGGTGTTTTCAGGAAAGTGAGAGCGAGCTCTGGGGTCACTGGAGTGGAGGAAGCACGGAGGGTTGGAAGCTGGCAGGTCGGGACACGAGTGTGGGGGCTGGTCCCAGAGTGCAGAGGGCTTGGAAGCCACGTACAGGAGCTGGACTTGATCCTGAGTGCAACGGGAAGCCAGTGGAGGTTTGGGGTGAATTCTTGTCATGGCTGCACAGGGTGAGCTGGGCCTTGAGGAAAGCCTGGGGCAGGTCTGAATGGCAAGGCAGTGTAGGGGGCAGGGGCTGGGGTTTACACTTACCTGAGAGGCAGGGGCTGCCGTGGGAGACGGTGTGGTCCAGAGGATCTGAGAGAGAACTTCTCTGTTTAGACTCTCTCTCTTTCCTTAACCAAGCAGAAAGTAAACCTTCATAGTTTGGTACAGGGTTGGAAAGAGGAGTGAGGAGAATTAACTTCTAGTCTCTGCAGGAGATAGTGTTTGGCAAGAGATAAGCAAATCTTTGTGATTGCTACAAGATGGGCCAGTGAAAACAGTGGATGACGATGTGGCCCGAGGGGCCAGAGGCACCTTGGAGAACTGGAGGCCCGGCACTAGTGCAGTTTGGGACTCAGGTGAACGTCTGCATCCTTGCTGCAGTCCCGTTGGCCCTCACTCCCTTTCCGTGAGTTGGGAGGTCCAGGCCCCTGATCTGGCCGATGCCAAACAAACAACCAGGAGGACTATGGGCTCCCCTGGTATGGAAGTTCCTTTAAACAGAAACATTCCCCTTTGGCAAGCCTGCCCAGGGCGGGGCGGGGGTGGGGCGGTGGCTGGCCCTACTGTGTAGACAGCAGGAGGTCTGGACCCTGGGACACCTTGAAAAACAGTCACACCCTCCCTACCCAGCCCCAATCCCTCAACCTTCTGGCTAGAGCCGGCATCCTGGGTTCCCGTCTGGCTTTGCCACATACTAACTCGGGCTGCTCATTTAACTGCTTTTTGTTTGATTTCCTCATTGGGAAGGTGGGGGTGCGACAGTGTTGTTGTGAGGTTAAACGTGGAAATACCTGTGGAGTGCTTGAACGGTGCCCGTAACACAGTAAGCATCCTATTACTACACCCTTTGGTAGCCCTAGCTGTGGATTGGGTACTTTCCTGAAGCTGCAGAATTCATCAAGCAATCAAGATTTTGCTTACAGTTCTGACCTCGTTGGGATGGTTTCCTTGTTTTTAATGAGGGCCTGGAAGGGCGAAAGGCCTAAGGCTCCTGGCTCGAGCCTGAGACCCGAGTGAGGTGTTATGGATGAGGAGTCAGAAACCACGGTTCTGGGCCCAGCTTGCCCCAGACTCTGTGTGTCTCTCTCAGGGTCTCACTTTCCCCACTGGTAAGACAATGGGGCTAGATCTACAGTTCCTGAGGGTCCCCCCTCTGGCTTCCTCTGATTTGGCAACTCCCTATTCCTTTACTCTGCACTTGGGACTTGGCTGTGGACCTCTCTGACCAGTAGAGGGCACGCGTATCCCACCTAGTGTGCTTCCTGCAGGACCCATTGTCCGGGATTCCGAGGGAAGGACCCTGCATTGCACCTCTCTGTCTGTACCCACTCCTGCCAGCCACAAAAGACCCCTTGCTCCCCACGTCGCTGATCTCCTATGCGGCAGGGTGCTGTCTTCTTCAATATCAAGGGTGCTGCCTCATTGGGTTCTAACAGGAATGATGTCGTGGGCTAGGACAGGACAGAGGCCAAGGGTGGGTCAGCCAGATTTACAGCTCCTGCTTCCTGGTGTCACTTGGAGGCTCCTTTGGCTGGGGGCCCTGGGAAGTAGCAGACCCTCTCAAGGGAAAGTGCTAGAGAAGCGGAGAGTTCCTAGCAGATGAGGTAAGCTCAGGACAAGGCCCGCCAGGTTCCTTCTTGGCAGATTTCTCTGCCTCTGCAGAGCGGGGGCGGTGACGGCACTTTCTGCACACCCCCTCCTTGCCTGGAGCTGTGCAAGGTGCTTTCATAATGGCTAGGAGTGTGAAGAGAGAAGAACTGGGCTTTCTTCTTCTTGGTGGGTCTACTCAGCCTCTCCAGTTCACACTCCCCTAATGAGCACTTTAGTGCACACCTGGGAGACCCGGCCTTGCAGGTGGGCCTGCATGCCCATCCCTCCATCTAGGCTAGGGCTTCTTCGTCACGACTTCCAGGGCCAGCGATTCAGTGTCTCCTGTTCTTAAGTCCTGCCTACTGGCCTGGCCACTCATCTGGAGGGCTGGGCTGGGCAGAAGGACTTGGTACCTCCCCTTCCAGGCTGCAGTGGGGTGGGGCCCTGCAGCTCTGCACAACAGAACAGCTTGAAAATGGAGCCCTGCAGGGGCCATGCTCCGAGGTGCCCTCTGCCAGGAGACGGCCTCAGAGCCTTCCTGTCTAGGTGAACGGGTCTGGAGGAGAATTTAGGATGAGTGCTCCCGACTGCTGAGCACTTGGCACTCGGGCAGACTGCACTGCGCTTCATATATTTTATCTTATTTAATTACCATAACAACGCCAGGAGGTGGCGTCGTCAGCTGCACACTACAGGGGAAGGGACGGAGGCTTAGAGGGTGAAGGATCTTGCCCACAGTCTCACAACTGACTGAAGGCAGAGCTGGGATCCAACCCACATCTAATCAGATCTCTATGCGAATGCTGTACCTGTAGAGACAGGAACAGCTTTTGTCTGGACAGCTTCCCAGTTGCCCCTGCTCCCGGTCCCTAGTGGTTTCCTGTCTCACTCCACGAAATTAGATCCTGAGTCCGTGTTCGGGCCCACAGACCCTGAACTTTGTCCCTGCCTGACTCTGGGACCTCAGGTCTCACCATGTGCCCTCTAGATCACTCTGTTCCTTGTGCCTCAGACGCACGAAGCTCAGTCCAACCACTGGGACTTTCTTCTCGGTAGTCCACTGCCTTGGAACCTGAGTCCTTCAAATTAAAGCAGCTCCCTCCCTCACTTGAGCCAGCGGCCGCCTGCATGTGCCCTGCTCAGAGCGGTCTTCCCTGACTTCTGATACAAAACGCCCCATTGCCTCACGTTATTTCTTACAACCCTGGCCACTATCACGACCAAAAGTCACACTATTCTTTTTCTTCCTTGTTAGTTTCTGTCCCCTCCCTAGAATATGAGCTCCCTGCTGCAGCAGCTCTGCCTGTCTGGTTCACAACCCCCACCGGGGCCCAGAATGAGAACATAATAGGTAGTTTATAAATATTAGGTAAATGAGTGAAGGAAGGGTTGGTGCTGAGCATTACCGTTTGTCCTCACAGATAAATCCATCTTTGGGGATGAGGCTTTGACGGTACTGGCAGAGAATCTTAGAATTAAGGCCAGGATTCGGGTAAGGCAAGTGAGGTGCCTGGGTGCAAAATTTAAGGAGGTATTGCATGATCTTGAGAGTGGGTGTCCCCTTAAAGCACAGGTGTCGAACTCATTTTCACCGGCGGCCACATCAGCCTCGTGGTTGCCTTCAAATGTAATTTCAATTCCTTAACAGTTAAGGAGCAGTTACCTTTATACAGTCCTAAAATTATTTTGGCCCTCTGCAGGCAACCGCGAGGCTGATGTGGCCGCTAGTGAAAATGAGCTTGACACCCCTGCCTGAAAGTGTGTGCTGCAGGCTGTCTGTCCCATGGAGGGCACGCGGCTTTAGCTTGCTGCCTCACCCTAGCTAGACTCCGCTCTGCTTAGAATGTCAGAGTGGGATGGGCCTTTCTCGGTCCCGTACCCAGGTGTCCTGCACTGGGTAGAATTCCATAGAAAGCTGCTGTTCCCACCCTGTTACCCTCCAGCCTGATCAGTTTTTTTGCTGTAGCATTTCCAAGCCTGACATCTCCAAAGGGACTCTTGTCCTCGTAGACCCATCACTTGGTTCCTTGCTCCCTTGGTCCCTTGGTCTGTTCTTCTGCAGCACCTCTTCCCTCCCACTGCTTACTTGCCCTCTTTCTTGCCTGCTGGAAACCCGGGGATGGTAAAGGAGCTGGGCTGGGCACTTCTCTGGCCTTGGGGCATGGAGTGTGAGGCCTTCTGAGTTTCCGTTTGTCCTCAGTGCTCAATGCTGCCTGCCCCGTCGGGGACACTGCTCCTCCAGCTGGAAGGGCTTTGGCTCAGCAGAGATGGTTGGAAGTGGTGGAGAAGATGGGGGAAACTGAGGCCAGCTCAGTGGAAATTTTCTTCCAAGGTCTTTAGCCAGCAGGCAGCAATGGCGGGACTGGAGCAGGATGGCCAGGGGGTTGGGCGGGGCTGCCCTAAAATGGTCCTGGGAAAGGCTCGGGGCCCTTTGTCTATCCTTGGCTTGACAGACGGTTTGGTCTCTCTCTATCCCAGCCTCGTTCTCTCCCCATTTTACCCCCAGGGCCACGTCAGTTACCCTTTATGAGCTTTGCCCACCCCACCCTGCCCCCTTGCCAATTTCAGCCACAAGGCCCCCAGCCCTGAGCCATAGCTATGCCCCACTTTTCAGCAGGTACAGCAGGCTTGTCCTTCCCCGGTCCTATCAGCCAGAACACTCACCAGCTTGTGGCTTTGTCCGCAGTGCCACCAGGGCGCAGCATGGAAGTCACAGTACCTGCCACCCTCAACGTGCTCAATGGCTCTGACGCCCGCCTGCCCTGCACCTTCAACTCCTGCTACACGGTGAACCACAAGCAGTTCTCCCTGAACTGGACTTACCAGGAGTGTGGTAACTGCTCTGAGGAGATGGTGAGTCCTGGGGCAACGGTGGGGTCGGGGCAGGAGGCAGGAGCTGCGCAGCACGAGACCCACCTTTCCCGCCACCTGCCCCTGCACTGGCGCAGGACGCTGTAGTGCCTTGGTGGGCTGTTTGCTCCGGGGGCTTTGGCAGAAGGGTTGTGGTCCAGTTTGGGTGGCCCTAGGAAGGGTGGCGGAGGTCTGGAGGTAACTCCCTGTCTTCCAGGTAAGAGTGTTGGCGGGCATCCCATCCTCCTTGCAGCTCCTCACTCACCCCCCTCCTCCAGTTCCTCCAGTTCCGCATGAAGATCATTAATCTGAAGCTGGAGCGGTTCCGGGACCGCGTGGAGTTCTCGGGGAACCCTGGCAAATACGACGTGTCAGTGACGCTGAAAAACGTGCGGGTTGAGGACGAAGGCCTGTATAACTGCTACATCATGAACCCACCCGACCGCCACCGTGGCCACGGCAAGATCCACCTGCAGGTCCTCATGGAAGGTGAGGGCGGGCAGAAGGGGGCCCTGACTGCTGCCGGCAGTCACTCCACAACTGCCCTCCAGTGGCACTGGGCCAGGGCTCCTTGGGAGAGGCTGTGTCTTCCTGAGCAGAGGGATCGACAGCTTGTGTTGGGTACAGAGCATCTGTTTCCCTCCCTCCAGCCCTTGAGGACATGGGAACGTGTCTCAGAGAGTCCTCATAACTCTGTCAGTCATGATCTGATCTTAGGAATCACTAGAGCAGCGTTCCTTTACTGGGCGCTCGCTGTGCTCAGTCGTGGGACTAAACTCTATGTGCAGGATCATATTTCATCCTCATAAAACATTATGAGGGAGACGCTGTTATTTTACAAATGAGGAAACTGAGGCTTAGAGAGGATGTTATCTAAGATCACACAATTAGTAAGTAACAAATCAGGACTCAATTTTGGGTCTATTTGATCTCAAAATCCATGCTTTTAAATACTGCCTTATACTGCCCTCCCCTGAGGCTTTTGGGCATTCTGGGGTTTTGGGGGTGGGGGACTTAGAGGTAAATGGCCTGGGTTGATTTTTGGTTTTGCCCAAAGTTCTTTCTGGGGGAGAGTAAAATCAGGAGCACCTCACATGTACGGCCGGAGCAGGGAACAGTGGGCGGGCTCTCTTTTCCAGCCCTGGTGTTCAGTGGGTCTCTCTCTTTTCCCTCTCCAGAGCCCCCTGAGCGGGATTCCACAGTGGCAGTGATCGTGGGAGCCTCTGTGGGGGGGTTCCTAGCTGTGGTCATCTTGGTGCTGATGATAGTGAAGTGCGTGAGGAGGAAAAAAGAGCAGAAACTGAGCACGGACGACCTGAAGACAGAGGAAGAGGGCAAGACAGAGGGTGAGGGCAGTGCCGATGGCAGTGCCAAGTAACAGGCAGCTGGCCCTGCGTCCCTCTCGTGCCCTGTTTTCCTCCCCGCGGCTCCCTCGTGCCCTGCCCTTCTCCCACTCCACCCTGCACAGCGTGCCCCTGCCTGTCCTCTCTGGTGTGCTTCTCTTGAACGAGGATCCCAGGGCCAACCTGGTGCCTCCTGAACCCCTCACTTCGTGTTCCCCACCCTGCACCGAGAGTAACCCACCTCTCTTTAATTTGAGAAGACTGCCATGGCGTATGGCATGTGTGGGCCCTGAGGGAGGGAGAAGCGGGTTCAAAATTGCCAGTCCCTGAGAGAAGGCAGGGGGCATGTGTGAGGGCCCCAGGGAGAAGGGGCCCAGGGTGGGCAGTGGAGGAGAAGAGGGTCAGCTGTCGAGCCTGCTCAGTGCACGGACACATGTGGTAGCAGCTTCAGAGAGCACCCATGCGTGGGACATTGCTCTACTCCCAGCCCAGAGCAGCCTTGTTGGGCTGGGGGTAGCGACACATTCCTTTAACTTGGGGGTGGGGCATACTAAAGGGACACCTGCGCATTTTCTAAGCATGGAAGGAAAGCCAAAACCAGAGGCAAACGGAGATGAGCCTTGGTCCAGGGAGCTCTGCTTCCATCTTCTTCTCCATTGATAGCTGCTAACTCGGAAGCCTGTGGTTTTCTGTTGGCTGGCAATGCCTTGGAACATTTGGTGAGAGTCGCACTGAAGAGCTGATCTGGGTCATGGTGGGCCGTGCAGTCCAGGCCATTTTCCACCATGGCTGCCCACCAATAGGAGATAAATTTCTATCAGCCAAGGGGCTGCTGGGGTGGGGCTCCATTGTGAAACAAGTTTACTGCAGACTGCCTTCCCTGACAGGATGACCATCTGCCTGGGCCTGGAGCAGCCAAGGTGCAGAGATGAGGAGGGGATGGGGGCCACGGCAGAGAACCTGATGGATGGAGCGGGGGCCTCATTTGGAGCCTCTGTCCAGACTTTCCCAGTTGCCCCCAGCAGTCTTCTTCTGACTTCTGACTAGAGACCAGGGAAGGGAACGCCCTAAGGGAAGCACGAGGGGAGATGCTGTGGCCATGTCACACCCTCCTCACCCCAACAACGCCCTTGTGGGGAAGAAAGTAGCATTTGTGGGGATCCAACATTCACTGCCATTTTATTCACAATTTGGAGGGAATCTCAAGAGAGGGAAAGAAACTGATGATGTGAAGTATGCTACCTCAGAGATCAACCAGCCAAGTCACTCATACTGCAGATGGGGAAACTGAGGTTCAAAGGGACAAAAATCGAGGGTCCTATCATCTTCTCTGACTCCTAAGTCTTCAGTTTGAATTAACAGAGCCCTAGTTGTCCTTGTGGGAGGGGCCTCTGTGGACTGGGAGGGAGGGAGGGAGGGAGGGAGATGAGGTAAGGGAGGTGTGCTCATCTCCCAGGAGCCCAGCCTCTCCAGGCTCTGACTGCGGTGCAGCCGGCAGGGATGGAATGACAGGGATGGGATGACGGCAATGAGGACAGAGCCACTGGCAATGCCCCATCCCCTGCCCCAGGCCGAACCTCTTCCCGGCTTTCCAGGAGCTCAGGTCCTGCCCAGGCTCAGGGAGTCAGAGCTCAGGGCAGGAATGAGTCTGGGGGAAAGAGGTGGAGACGGGACAGTGACAGTCTCAGGGACCATTCTCTGCCTCTGCCAATTAGATGGTCAATTTAGGGAGTGAGCATATGGGAGATTCAGTTGGATTCATTGCCATTTATTGAGCATCTCCTATGTGCCAGGCACTGTGTTAGGTGCTGGGGACGTACACAAAGCCATAACAGAGTTGGGAACTGCCAGGTCAGCCCTGTGGGGACCAAGACTAATTTTTTTGGTGCATCTAATTCCATTTGCGCAGTTACTACTTCCAGGGCTGGAACTGGGGGAGAAGGAAGAGATTGCAGGATCTGAGCCCTGGTAAGGAAGGAATGGGAAGAAAGGAGGAAGACACAACAGGGAAGAGGGTGAGAAGCCAGGCACAGTGGGGGATGGCCAGCCAGCCAGGTAGCTCCTGGGTGGGGTGGGTCCAGCCTACCCCGAAATTCTAACTCTTCTGTTCAGTACCTAACTGCCAATCAGCACACTGCCAGTGGGGGTCAGCTGAGCCACCAGAATGCCCGGGGCAAGCAGACATCACCCATCTTTCAAGCCAACCAGCGGAGAGGGGAGCGGTAGGTGTGGGCAACCCATGCCAGCTGAAACCAAGCATGTTTGTGATACCCTTCTGTAGTTTGCAGGTAGCACTTTTGGGCAAGCTCAAGTGCTCTCCTGTTCCGGGATGAGTGAGGGTCTGTTCCGATGCTGGCTGGAGACCTTTCCTTTTCCAGGACTCATAACATTTAGGGCAATTATTTGTAAGATTCCCTAGGTTTATTCTAAGAAATGCTAACTCTCTAAAGTAGCCCAAGACTTCTGGGTTCCTTCTCTTTTCTGCCGTGACCCAGTGGGGCCTAGGGAGGGCAAGTCCTCTCCACGGGCCTCAGGGGCCTGAGGATGAGGATGAGCCAGGAACCACCTGTGCCCCAGGTGCCCACCCTCATATGCACCATTTTTCTCAAGCCTCTTAGAATCTCCTCCAGAAGTCTCATAGAGCTGCCTCCCCCCCCTCCCCCAGGGCAAAGAGGTTGGGGACAAAATCAGGCTTTTGTGAATAGAGGTGGGAAAGCGTGAGACGTTTCCACAGCTGCCAGCTCTACCTTGCGTTCTAGTTTATACCAGCAAGCTGTTCCCTTTTCTGCACTGTGGAGTTCAAGCCCTGCTCTGGCTGCATGTTGCCATTACTGCACTGTGCTGGGTCCAGCCCGCTGGTTCTCTGAACTCCCCTGCTCTCTCAGAACCCTGTCTGTCTGTCCTTTCTAATCAAGGGCCATTGCAGAGAGAGGTGGGCTGGCCAGCCCATGGAGTTTAGCTTTTAAGAACAAAGCACAATTATTCAGGATTGAAATGCCTTGAGGTGCCTTGGAACTGGCTTTGGAAATTTCTGCCCCTAGATATGGACTAATCACATTTATTCCCAAATAATACAAAGGAAAAGCCGGTTGGATCCATATTTCTCCCTGTTAATCTCCTTGGGGAGGTTGGGCGGGTAAGTATTTACGAAGTCAGGTTAAGCAGATGGACAATTGAAAATGCTGGCCAGGTCCAAAGGATAGTCCCAGGCCATGGGAATGGCCTGGTGCAGCTGGAACGGGTGATAAATCAAGAAACTTTCCTTCCTACTTATGTCTTAAGGATAGACAGCCTGTGCCTCTTGCTGATGTCTTCCTTTATTAAAGCTTGCTGATGCATTTGAACATGGTCTATATATAGGAATAGGTATATTATATATACAAATATAAAACATCTCACTACACCCACCCCAAAAGATACACTGGGGAGGGAAACAATCATTTCTCAATGTTTTGAGTTGATTCACCAAAGTCAAAGTATGGAATGTTTTTGTTGCTCTTTGTGCACTTGGAGGGGAAACTCAACTACTTATGTGTTTGTTCTCAAGGTTTTAGGTTCTGTAGGGTGGTTGGGAGAGGAGGTGGGAGAGAAACGTAAACGGTCCCCTGTGGCCCAGCTGCTGGGGCGTGCCTGCCTTTCGGAGCAGAGCGAGTTTCTTTTGCAGTTTGTCTTTGGATCTATTGCTGTAATAAACAAATTGTCTTCCCTGAACTTTCCTTGAGTGTGGCTTTTTTCAGGGTGCAGAGTGGAGTAAGTTGAGGTTTTGCCGGGATCCGGACCCTCGGCACTCCTTTCCTGGTAAACTCAGTGTTGCCAGATCCCCACCAAGGATGAGGCTCTAGTCTACTCTTGTTGACATCTTTCATTTCTTCCCCTTTGCCTTCCCAGGATCCTGGAAGACTCCCAGAAGCACCCTGGGGACAGGGTGGCTGAAAAGCTACTTCTTGAAGGGCTCTTGGTTATTTCTGGGATGATGACAATCTTTTAAGCCTCCTAGGGCTAACTGTTACACTGTCTATTCTTTCTGCAAACAGATGGAACATCCTTCCTGCCCCGTTTCCAGATGTCTAAGTAGGCAGACATCTCTTTTGCCTGCTCTACATCTCTTTTGCCTGCTCTGGACTGGGGGGAGGGGGAATAGATGACAGCTGATCACAGTTTGCCCTCTTGCAACTTCGTAACCAAGGGTGGTGGGAGGAAGAGTCAGGTTATTCATGTCCCATCTGCATATTGTTGCATCCTGTTTACGGACCACTGAATCAGCCGTACGTTCAGGACCAAAGGCAACCTAGGCCTAGGGGCTCCACTATTGCAGACACACTTGGTCTTTTCCTCTCTTGGTCCGTTTTTATATCTCTGTGTTTTATTCTCTCTCACACACACATACTCACGTACTTGCCAGATAAGAGGTCTCAATTTTCTGAATGGCAAGGTAATGCCAAAGTGGTTGGTTCTTACATTTCTCCTGGTTTGTCATTTCTCTTTGCTCCCTGGTGACTTACAGACCTTTGCCAGTGGTTACTGGCCAGATACATTTTAGAATATTCCAGAAGGACCCTGACACTGATAATCCTAATGCCTGCAAGGATTACTACCGCTACCAAGAGAGAAGCCAGACAGGAAGTGGCACCATCATGCAGTGGTGGCTGGTATTTAACAGAACCAAAGTTACCTTGGTTTAAAAGAGTGTCTGTCCTCTGGAGCCTTCCAAAAATGGGATGTTGGAGAGGGTGCTTTACTGCTAAATAGTTAGGGAAACTGAACCAGGGGCATAGACCAGCAGCCAAAGGCACTGGGGATTCTTGCTTGTTCCTTCTGGGGTAGAGATGGCATCTTTCATTCTACAGCTTTTCTCCCAGAACACTTGGGAGGACACTGGAGCTGGGCCTGGCTTCTGGGAGGGTTGGATTTGGTTCAAGCATCTCCCCTAAATTAATCTGCTGCTTGGAGCCTGGGAGAGTAGTTCTGGTTGCAGAATGAGCTGCCTTGTGAGGGAAAGGCTAGCTCCCACTCTAGGGCTGAGCATTGGTCATCAGCTTTCTGTGTCCCCCAACTGAGGTGGAGGTGCCTGTGCAGGAGCCTCTCAGTTCCCACTGCTTCTTTGCTTCTCACTGGCGCCCCCTGCAGGGCTCAGGAGGAGCCGTTGGCTTTCAGAGTCCCAGGACAGGTCTTGAGTAGGGGGTGGGGGGGTAAGTAAATCTTTATAACATCAGAGATGAGAGGGGCTACCGGGACTACCTGGCCAAACCTGATTTTCCTAAAGGGGAAGCTGAGGACTAGAATAGGAAGTGACTTGTTTAAACCCACATGACATGTCAAGGACAAAGACAGAATCACCCACCAGGTTCCAAATCAGCTGTTCTTTCCACAGCTCACACCCAGTCTGGCCTAGCACATAGCTTAGCATACATCAGACCAAGCTCCTGACTGCCCCTTGCCAGCAGGGCCTGAGTTTAACTAGAAGAGCCCCCCACGCTTCCTGTAAGGGCTCAGTTTTTAAAGTTGAGATTTAGAGAGAGAAAGTGATTCTCCCTAAGTCACACAGCTGGCTAATGACAGAGCCTCGGCTGGAACCCAAGCCTCTTTTCCCCAGGTAGAGGCCTTCACCAGGCTGACCTGATGTTCACAAGCAAGAAGATATACCTGTTAGCTCCAATTTCCAGAGTCCCACTCCCACACCCAATAGTGTGACTGATTTCTACATGGGCCACTCTTGGGCCAGCCATTTTCCTCTCATCTTGAGGTAATGGGGGTAGTATCTAAGAAACTTCAAGTGAGATGAGGCTGGGGCAGTGCCTGGTGGGATATGAGCTGGGCAGCCTGACTGGCATTTTGGGGATTCCAGAAGGTCTGTGCTGGCAGGGCTCTGCAGGAAGTCTTCTCAGATGGCTCTGTGGCGCCGCTCCCCACACATCCCTCACCCTGAAGCTCACCGGGTTTTAATCACTCATGGCTGCCTGCTACCTTGCTAATGTCAGGGCATTAACTGTTTAATTGGGAGAGGCCTGGCTCCCCAGGATAAAAGCTTCAGAAGGACTTGAGGAAGGAAGCCCAGCTGAAAACTACGTCCTGGCACCTTGACATGGCATGTAGATTTGGTCCTAAAATAGATTAGCCTCGCCTAGCCTAGGGCCCACTTCCCTGCAGAGCGGTGGAGAGCTTTGGCTACAAAAGGGAGAAAGACTGGGGATGGAAGGGGTAGGAATGGAGGAGGTGGGCATGGGGGAGCAGTCACACTGGGTGTGGGCAGCTTGGAGAAGCAGCTGCTCCTTTTCTCTGGCAATAAAGACCTGGAGAGTCCAGGAGCTGCTGGGAGAAGGGGCAAGTGGACACTGGACATCAGCTTGGCCACTTGGGACTCCATGGGACAGGTTTTCCCTTATATCAAAGGCAAAGTCACCTTTATCCCAACCACAGCTGCCTCTGCTTCTCAACGGACAAATCCCCTGTAAACAGGTGGCGCAGGACTAGGAACTGTTTGCCTCAACAGACCGAGAGCCACTCCTGTGGGGAACAGGCAGATCAACAGGGTATGTTCCACCTGGAGGGGAAACGTGCATCATAGCTGTTGGCCGATACACTGGCTGGGGCTGCAGCCTCAGGGGAGAGGGATTAGACGTGCCCTGTTTCACCCCGAGACAAAACATTAGGGTTGGCACACAGAGACATGTTGATTGAATGTAAGTCAGAGCTGTGCAGAGGGCTGAGTTTCTCTGCAGTAATGAGATCCCCATTCTGGAATGTATTCAAGCATGGCTTGGGCGTTGTTGAGAATATTCATATACCAGAGCATACTTTTAGATGCCTTCTAAATTTACTGACAATGGCCCTCTGCAGTTCTCATTTTAGGGTTCAAATGATAGAAGTGGGATTAACTATTGCTTGTCCAAAGATAAATAGGACACCTGCACCTGTCCCTCTGCCTTCTTACTTAGTCCCGTTCTTCCCCAGGCCGCCCCTGCATTTGTGCTCCTTTACCCTATTCATCTTTACCCAGTGTATCAGAGGTGGGGAGAGGGGATGTGGCAAGCCCCGTGCACAGTGAGAAACAGGCTGGGAGAGGGTAGAAATTGGGAGCTAAGCACCCTCGGGACTTTCTTTACAAAGATCAGGCCAAGTTTAACTTTCATCCTTGGCCCTCCGGCCAGGGCAAAGCTTCCCCTGTCCTTACAGCCAAGACTGCAGACAAAAAGTGACAGTCCCCTTCTCCTCCCTTCACCCTCTCAGCTTCATCAAAGTTTTCTACCTTCTCACCCCTGCCCCGCAGTATGCACACACCACGTGGGCCCTCTGCCATCCCTGACGCTGCTGGGAAGGGGTGTGTGATGGGTTTATATCCAGCCTGAAAGGGCTTGGATGGGGTGATGGGGGTGGGGTGGGATGAGAGAGTTTTGGCTACCAATACGAATAACCATCATTTAGTGAGTGCCCCACACTGAGCTAAGTATTCTATGTATACCAGCTGATTTAATCCTCAAGACAACTTCCCAAATAGGCATTCTTTCCTCACTTTTACAGACGAGGGGACCAAGGTTCTGCTGTACTAAGTTTGTGTACATACAACGTGACATGGCTGGAAAACAGCAGAGAAGTCAAACTCAGACTTCGGGGTGACACCAAAGCTGTCACACCACAGTGTGAGAAAGGGCAGTGGATTGGCCTCTTGCAGTCCACAGACTCAGGGAATGCGGGGAAAGGGTGACTTAGAGCTACCCTCAAAGTGACTGTGGACAACATGGTAAAGGTGACAATGTTTGGAAGTAGAGGCAAAGCCTTCTCAGTCGGCCCCTAATAGTCTACCCTGGCACTTGAACTGGGCCCACAGCTCTATGCAAATAGCTCTGACCTCTGCAGGCCATCTTCTTCTCTCTTGGCTTCTGAAAGCCTGTAAAAACCACTTCTTCACCTGCCAGCCAGTTGTCTCCCTGTCCCTATCCGTCCTCCTTGGCTTGTGTCACACTTCAGCTTGTCCAAGTTACTCTTCATTGCAGGGAGATGCTCCTCTGCCCCCACGCTTCCTCCCCTCCTCCCGGCTTCTCCGTCCTTCCCCCGCCTTCTTCCCCGCCACAGCTCCTCTCCTACCCCAGATCCTCCCGCTCCCCTCCCTTTGCAAGATGCACTGCTCCTGTACTAAGATGCTCATAGCAGATGGGGCCAGAACATTCAGGGAGTCTGTCTGGCACTGCATTTCATTTTACACTCCTCTCAGGGGCAGGACTAGGTCTTGGGTTCCAGGAGGACATCTCCATTCAGCTGACAAGGCAGTCCATGGGCAACCAGGCTGAATGACAAACCCTCCCGATGCCTCTAGCCCTCAGCCCTCCGGAGCCCCCACTGTCCCGTCATGGGAGAGCAGGAGGCATGGTAACCTATGTAGCAGAGAGGTAAACACAGCTCTGGATACTAGGTAGGATGGCTAAGACCCTGCCCTGGGACTTCAGCTCCCATCCCAGCGTGGCCCAGAGCAAAGAGGTGCCCATGATTCACCCCACCTCTGAGCTGCTGTGGGGAAGCAGACGCCTGCTCCCGAAAGTTGGCATACGCCCCTCTCTAGCTCAGGACTATCCTGGGAGCATCTCCCTGGTCAGGATATTTCAGCTCTTTCCTCCCTGTGCCTTCCAATGAGCTTATCTGTCTGGGGCTCCCCACCCTCCTTTGCCTGAAAGGAGGTTTGGACACAATGAGGCAGAAAACAGAAAAAGAGGAAGAGATAGATGGAGGAGGTAGCTGCCTACCTGCCTGTGCCCAGAACCCTAGAAAGTGGAGATGGGTAAGGGGGGCTCAGGAGGAAGGGCTAACCTTTATTCTGACTTGCTGATTTGAGGTGGGCTGTGGAGCAGTGGGCAAGTGGCCAGTACCAGTTCCATGCTAGATTGCTAAGCCACACGCCTGCAGGTGGGTTTGGTGCGTGCTGTCCTGTGAACCCCCTTGGCACCTACCAAACTTCAGTAGATGCAGAGACTGTGGCTGAGGACAAGAAGGCACTCTGAGCTGGATGAAAAAGTTAGTGAGTAGGGATGGGCAGGGAATAGACCTAGGTGCACTGGAAGGAGGCTCCCAAAAGTTATTCCAGGTAGTACCCAGCAGCCCCAAACTGAAAGGTAGAAGGATTTAGGGGCATTTAACTTCCAGTTAACACATGCAGAGAATCTCAGTTCCTGCAGTCCCACCATCCTGAGGTTGGGCCCTGCTTATAGCCAGAGGGTAGCTCAGTGAAAGTGGAGAGGGAAAGCGGCTCCAGGGGTTTATCCAGGCTGGCTGGTGGAAGAGGAGCTGTGAGGTGGGGGTGCGAGGCCCCCTGCAGAGACTGTGTTCTCTGCCTTTAAGAGCCCAGTCAGGCTGTTACTGCAATGCCCCACAGGAGCCAGGAGCCGCTAGGGCTTGTGGGGTATGAGGGGGAGAGGCAGGCATCCGGCAAGGGCAATAAGGGAGCCAGAGGGGAGGAGGCTCCCTGCCAGGCTCTTGTTACTTAGGAACTCCTCTCAAAATAGCTCAGGAAACCTCATCAGAGCTCTCCCTTTCCCTTCCTCCCCTGCTGGGGGCTTGGCTGGCTTTCTGGGAACTGCCAAGAGATGGAAGCTTTTATCTCCCCACCATGGTAGAAGTGGGGACTGTCCCCATGGGTGAGTCCAGGTAAGAGCATCTCTCAGAGGCCAGGAGCTGGAGCTCTGCTCCCATCACTGCTGGTGCCACTTCCCCACCACACACTGATCCCCCTTTACCTGCTCTCCCTCTTAGCTCCAATCCAGTTCCCTGGGGGGCAGGAACTGAGGGCATCACCTGGTCTCAGGACTGTTGGACTAATTGCAGCAAAGAACATACATGACCTTCCTCCTCCCCAAAATAATCTCCTTCCCCTTAAATCTAGGCCCTCTGTCTTCCAGCCTGAGCTCCTTCACAGCTCCTTGGCATGGGCTCATCCCTCCCTGCATCCTTGAAAACCTGCTCCCCAGGGTATTTCTGAGCCAGTTCCTCTAAGACCTGAGTGTGCACTGTCCCACCACCAAGAATCAGGATTGTCGGAGTGCAGTTGAGGGCTGTATTTAAGCCACCACCCCCACCCTCAAGGGACTTTCGGTAGAAGAAGGGAGAGGGATCAGGGTGCCCAAGCAGTTCTTCCCACCTGCACCTGGAGCCTGGGGACTGCTGAGTGGGTGAATCAGGCAGGGCTCCTCAAAGAGACACTTTTCAAAAGGCGGGGAGAAGGAGCTCCCCTTTTGTTGCCCCTCCCCTGGCACCCTCAGGAGGATCCTCCAAGCTTGATCAATGGACTAGTGTTTTGAGGATTTTTGAGGAAAGTGCTGTATAAATGTAAAAGTCCTCTGTTGCAAATGCATTTCTCAAGCATTTTTCCCAGCTGCAGAGCCCTCCCAAAGTTCTTTAGAGGAGGAGAACTGGGGGTTCAGAGGAGCAAAGCAGGTAACAGGAGAGGTTCCAAGCCTGGCTTTAAGAGCCACTTTCTCTGTGGCCTTGAGCCACACATTTGAGCACTCTGGGCCTGTTTCTTCATCTGCGAAGTGTGTGGGTTTTCCAAGGACCTGTCTGGCTCTAAGAACTGGTGAACAGTAAGGCAGCGAGGAAGGCGGAGGTCAAAGAGGAAACTGGTGCCTTTTCCTGTCACCAGGATCTAAAGATATCCAGGGAGCTCTATCCCCTCTGCTCCTCCTGCTCAGGTCAGGAGTCACTTTCCTTCCCTTTTGGCTCACCTCCTGTCTCACCTCAGCCTCCTGCTCTGAGAAATATGACCCCTGCTGTAAAAATAGAGTGGGCTGTGTGTCTGCCTGGGCCTGTTGACCTACTGTCAGGAACTGCCCAGGAGAGGGCAGAGTGCGTGTGCAAACCTGGAGATGGAAAGAGACTTAGCCTTTGGGGACCACAGACCTCTTTGAGAATAGTAAGAGGTAAAATGTACTGTAGACTTACCCTAGGCCTAGCACTCTGCTAAGCACTTTTACATGCAATAATAGCTCAGTCTTCATAGCCAGGTCCATTTCTGATGTTTGCAAGACCTGGAGTGAAGGTACAAATGGAAGTTACATATTTGTCTAAATATAAGTTATAAATTAAGATAACAAAGTGTTCAAATTTACCTATTTTCCCCTCCCCCTTTGGTTGACTTTCCTTGGTCTTAATTTTTTAAGACTAAGTCCCCAAACTGTCACTTGGTCCACTGTTGTCTGGTCCCGAGGGACAGGTGCTCTCTGCATGCCTGGGAACACTCGGCCTGCATGCCACATTCCCTCCAGTTCCCACCCCTGCAAACAGCTGCCCTTTGCCTGTGAGTGCACATCTGCTTGGTCAGCTCCTGAGAGGACACTGGAACATGGCCTGGAAGAGGAGGTGCATAAATGCACGGGTCCCACAAACTCCTTTTCCAGGGAGGAGTGTGGCCAGGGGAGGGCCAGCACGAGGCCCTCTAAGCTCAGATCTAAGTGTGCCGTTGCTCCTAACAGTCCCGGGAGGTAAATATCATTCTTTTCAGTGTTTACAGAGGAGGCTTCTGCAGAAGTTGCATAACTTGCTCAAGGTCATAACAGTAAATGCTGGAGCTAGAATTTGACTCTCCAGTGCTTGACTCCAGAGCCACGATAGCTCACAGCTCTACAGAGGAAAGGCAGAGAGCTTCTCCCAGAAAAAAAAAAAAAAGACAAATGCATACGCAGCATTTCCCATACAACCTCAAGGGCTTTCTCTGAAGCCCACCAGGGACCCGAGGTTAAGAAGGTGGGTGGTGGGGAGCCGCTGCAGGTGGGGGAGGGGCTATAGCAGGGGTCATACCATGAAGTGGGAGCAGGTTTTCAAGTTTGAACCAGTTTCCCTGCATGAAAAGAGTCAGGAAGTCAGACAGGATTTCTGGTAGACGGAGGAAGTTTAAATGGCTGGGAAGGCGGGGGCTATCAGACATTAGCTGCCAAACTATTCTCAAAAGCATTCCTTTTTAACTGAAGACTGGAAAAAAGGCCTGCATGGTGGCAGTCTCACCTCAGCCCTCTCACCTGGCTGACCCCCAAGCCGGGGACCCCAAACAGAGGCCGAGATAGGCTTCCCGGACTCTGCAGGAGACCGAAGAAACTCCTGGAGGAGGGTGAACGGGCAGAGTTTGAGGGGGACCTCCTATGTGGGAAAACGAGAAGTAGGGGTGCCGCGAGAGGGTGAAACGGAACGAATCGGGTGCGTCTGGCCGGATCCCCTAACCAGGGGCACCACGATTTCTCCGGAGGCTACAAAGAAACGGGAGTGACTGGGGCCGGGACAGTGCTCAATGGAAGCTCCGCTCCTGGAGCCCGGCACGCACGGTGCCGCGCGGCCGCGGAGGGCAAGACCACCGCACTGGCTGCGGCAGTGCCAGCTGCGGACATTCGGGTGGTCCCTTCGCGACTCCGGGAGGGGAGCCGCTACCCGTGTTCCCCAAAGCACAACAACACTGCCTTCCAACACCGGAAAAGCTCCACCTCTACTCCCCCCCGAACTACCCTAATTGGCAGCTCAGCGCTGGGAAGACGCAGGCTGCTGCCGGCGACTCTGCAGTGCACATCCGCAACAACCCAGCCCGAGCTGGAAACAGCGTGGCGTGGGGGGCCCGGCCTGCAGCGGGTGCTCCCGGACCACGAGACGGGCGCCTCGGGCTCCGCGGCGGCCACCTCCCCTCCTGCGGCTGGAGCGCTTCCAGGGCAGAGGCGCAGCGACGGTGCCTCTGCGCTCGCTCGGCGGCCCTCCTGCCCCTCCTGCTCTTCACACTCCTCTTTCTCCTCCCCTTGCCCTCCGCTCCCGCTCCCGCAGCCGGCCCCTCCTCTGCCTCCCTCCCCCGCCTCTCGCTCTCTCCCGGCTAACTTTCCCGAGGCCCCGCCGGCGGCGCAGAGCTCCCCGGCAGATCGGGGCCCACTGCCGACCGCGGGCTGCCGGCTCGGCCGTGCCCCTATCCCGTCCCCGCACCCCTGGCGCGCTCCGGAGAGAACGGAATGATGCCCGGGGCTGGGGACCAAGGCGTAGCCCGGGCGAGATGGCTGGGCACTGGGATATTGGGTAAGGCAGCCCCAGCTTAGTCTCGTCTCCTGCCTCGTCTTCCACCCTTCCTCCAGCGGAGGGGACACTTAGAAGCTCAGTGCCAGGGACAGGGTGGGCTTTAAAGTGCGGCAACGAACGAGCACCACTGCTTCCATGTCCCTGCCGGAGCCCGGCGGGGTCCGTTATCCCCGCCGAGAACCCGGCGCGTCCCCAGCCCCCGTCGGCCTGCCAGCCTCGCCATTAGCCCTCTGCTGACTTTGGCGCCTTCCGCTCCAGACTTCTGGAGCTGGGTCCTGGGGCTGCAGCGCAGGGTTTTCTGAGTTCAGAGGGTTCGGTGTGCGGAGGAGGGTGGTCTGTACCTCGGGTGGTTTGCACGTGTGGTTTTTGGGATGGTGGTTTCTATCTCTGTCCAGAGCTGTTTGCAACTTGGCTGCTTGTAATCCAGGCATCACACATACACCAATTGGGGGAGGGGGACTTCCCCCTTCCTCCCCTCCCCCTGGCTCTCTCGCTGTTTGGCTCTTCTGCCCTCCACCACCTTCAGTGCCCAGTGCGCTGCCTTCCCTGCAGCTCCACACTAAGGCCTGGAAGGGGCTGGAGGGACTTGGAAGATCCATGAAGCCCCCTTTTAGGAAAAGTGTTGTCTCTTGGTACAAAGAGATTCCATAGGGAGGGCTTGTTTAATTGCTCCTGGCTCTTCATTTTTGAGATGAATATGAAGACTTAGGAGACACATCCAGAGGACACGGAAGGAACAGAGTGTTAATATCTATGAATATGCACATGATAGTTTTGAGTGTCAAACAACAAGAGATTAGGGGACAGTACTTATTAGTCCAGAATGTAATTTCATAAATCATAGATGGGTTTCGGTGTAAGCTGACTCCATCTTTGGCAACTGCACCTCTTCCTATTTATATTGGTCAGATTTGGCTTTTGGCAGCTGCCCCCCATTGGGTTAGGCACATAATGTAGGCACCTGTGCTGAAAACAGGGAGGCAGACACCTTGAAGGGCAGTACTGCTGTTTTGGTGGATGTCAGTTGTGTGCAGAGGTGTGCTGTTGGCACCTGTGGTGGAGGGGGGGCTAGAATGTTTCTTCACTCAGGAGCCGCCGATTTAGCTACACCCCACATGCTAAATAGGTTGACACTGGTGTTTCCTCTGATACCTTCAGCCCAGCTGTCTGCTGGTCTCACAGGGACCCCCACGAAACAGACCTCCGCGAGGCCTGACACTCCTCCTCGTGGGGTGGGCACAGTGCCCTCCACAGTAGCTCCCCCTCGTCTCATCTCTGATCAGCCCAGTTTGCCCTCTGACCATGGCAGGGGTACGGGGTCTCTGGGGAATTCACACTCCCAGTATTACACTGGCCCACTTAGCAATACCTCCCGCTGCGTAGTCGGGTGGCGGATGCCAGTTTGGGGGCTGTTAGAATCTTTGTAGAAGCAGTCTTCTGTGGGAAACCACACTGCACACTAAGTATGTGTGTGTGGGGGGGGCGTGTGGGCAGAGTCTTGGCACTTTTCTCCAGGTGGAAGCCCCTTCCTCCTTTGAGGACTGTGACACTGGTAGGTCAGGTAGGGGCAGGGCCCATTGGAGCAGATTTGGATGAAGCCCTCCCTGAGCTACAGGTGGGGAGTCCAGGAGAAAGCAGAGTGATTTGTAGGTGAGTGACCAGTTGGCTCCAGAGCTAGTCCTACTTGCTCTGCCCCCTGCCCTGATTGTCCCCACTTGGAACTTGCCTCAGGCAGACATTGCTGAGCCCTCACAGTGACATTGTCCTGAGTTTGGGACACAGATGCCATCCTTGCTCTCAGTCTGGTGGGGAGATGTGGCGACAACTGGACAGTTAACTGGAGATGCCCCCTGGCAGCATCCAAGCTGGCAAGAACTTTGGAAATCATAGCACAGAGCTCCCCTGAAGGTGAGGAGACCAGGCGAGGAGAGGGAGGGTGACTTGCTCAGCTGCTCATGGCCAACTGGTGGTCAAATGGGACAGAATCCAGGCCTCTTGGGCTCTGTCATGCTAACTTGCCTTCCAGTCAATCAAAGTCCGGTGAGGGGAAAGTCAGCAGGGATTGTTCTGATGGGCTAAAGACTGCAAGAATCTCTGGGGCATGGGTGTGGAGGGGTAAAGGCTGGGGGTGGGGGTACAGAGCCATTGTTCCCACAACTGTGGGGACTGGGAATGGAGCAGTAAGCTCCCAGGAGTCCTCTATCCCTCCGCACATCAAACTCAGTCTCACAGACTGAGACTCAAGTGATCATGATAACCTGACAAGATACCCTTTTCTTAACTGAGAAGCAGTTTCCAAGGCTGTAGATTGCAGTTGAGGTTTACGTGGTTGCCGCCCCTTCTTAAGTGCTGAACTGGTAATACATCTGTCCTGCACACCCCTTCCTTGTTTCCTGATTTGCTTAATTGCTGTGATCTGTGTTTAATTATCACTTGTGAGGGTGCTATGTTCCACAACCCTCTTTCCCTCGGTATGTATTTATTAAGGGCTTGTTTAATGAGAAAGCAATTAAAGAGAGTGTGCTCAATCTCAGAGGAAGGAAAGGGTAAGCAAGGAGTTCATGGGAGGAGAGGAAAGGGGAGGAGTGGAGGGAGACCCGGGGTTTGAATCTGGAACCACTTTAGTTCTTTTCCGGGAGAGGCAGGCCTGTGGGGCATCCCTATGGCTGGCTACCTCTTGGTGAGATCGGAATGGCAGGCAGAGTCTCGGCACAGGTTCTCCTGCTTTGCTCTGTTGCTGAGGGTTTGGTGATCTCTGCATAAGCCATGGGCTGGCCCTGCCAACCTACCTACCCTGTGGCCTGCAAGAGGGGGGACGGGCACACTGCTTGGGCTTGTTTGCAAAGCTGGTTTTTGCTGAGCATTCCAGGATGTCTCAGGAGCATGCTTCTATCCCAGCAAAGCTCCTGGGGGTGGGTAGGAAGCAGGCAGGTTGCCTAGGGAGAGGGAGCTGAAATCTTTCCTTTGTCTCTGGACCCAGGGGCCCTGCCTGGCCCAGCCTTGCCTCATACAGCCCCTAGGGCCTGTACCCCAGGAGAGGTCCGTCCTGCTGGCCTCAGTCCGCTTTCTGCCTCCCAGCTTTAACTCTGAGTCTGTTTGACTCCCCTGGGGCCAGAGTGTGTCAGCTTTCCTGTAAAAGTCAGCCAGTTTCCGCCTGCCATGCCAGGCAAGCCCTTGGAGCTGAACTTAGAGTAGGCACCGCCCTGTCTGTCTTCCCTTCCCCCACACTGAGTAGGGGTGACTGGGGGTGACTGACGTTTGGATGTGGCATTTGCCTTGGGATGTCTGATGGCAGCTATTAGACTCCTGCTGGTGAGGATATTTGATAATAACATCTGCATATACTGAATACTTCTTTACTTTAAAGAAGCTTGGGAGTCCGGAGTCAATCCTCGACAAAACTGCAGTGCCCTGCTGAGGGTGGGATTGGGCTAAGACTTCGGGGCGTGGCAAACAAAATGGATGCTCCAAGAGCAGCAGATGGTTAGGGCCTTTCAGTGGCCAAAGGCAAAACTTCGGGGCTCAGGATTGAGTCCTGTGGGCTGATGAGTAGGAGAACTCAGTCATCAATCCCATGATGCAAGAGATGGGTCCCCCAATTCCAAACGCACATGCACTCCTTGAAATTCTAAGGAGTTAGGTTTTGGACGGAGCAAAGAAAGCCCTTCTTCTCTCAGGGAGACAGATTCCACAGGGACGTAATTACCTCTGAGAGTGGTGCAGGGTGGAGGCCGTCTGGGCTGACTTCGGTCATTAAGCTAGGTGTGCTCTGGTTACGTCTAGACCTGTGACGGAGGCCAGCCCTGTCCCCCTCCCTCCTTTCAGTCATTATTCATCCCTACCTGCAGAATGCCAAGGTCAGAGGGATCGACTCACTGAAGCCCTTCTTGTGTTTTATTATCTCATGTTTTGGCTTTGTACCAAAGTGGAGAGGCAGGAAAGACAGCCATCCCTGGTTTGGGGATGTGCACACCGGATGTGGTATCTCTGCCTTTGTCAAGGTCAGCAGGCAGAGTGGGACCTGTCATGCATCTGATCAGCTCTCTCTTGGCTTGGTCACCCCCATGAAGCACTCACTGTTCCAGGGGCCTCTATGGGCCCATACCTGCCCATGCTCCCTTCTCTGCCCCTAGCACAGCCTCATAGGTGCCACTGCAGCAGAAAGGCCCCTGGGCTCTGTCATGAGGCTATGTTCGCAACACAGTCTTTCCTATAAGGCAGCTGGGCAACTGCTCCGCTCGCTGCCTGCTGGACAGCCCAGCACTGAGGAAGAGACAGGAGTCCCACACAGTAACTGTGCTGTTCACTCAGCTTCTACTGAATGCAGGTTCACTCAAAGTAGAACATCTACACACATTAATATCCTACTCACACTCTAACAGTCTAAGAGAACCATAACACACACACACACACACACACACACACACACACACACACACACACACAGAGCAATCAATGGGGGATGGTGAACCTGAGTCCCAGAGTCTCAGTCTGCAGGTCCGGGAGCCAGCACGGTGAGCCAGGGAGTTGTCAGCGTCTTGCAAGGAAGGACCTCCAGAGCCAGGTGGGCAGCAGGACAGGTGAAGTCCTCAGTCTAGCAGGGCAGAGCCTCTGGTGGCCGATGCCAAGGGAGATCTTCATGGCATGGAGCAGCACTCTGGGGTGTGGAGCTCGGCTGTCTCAGCAGTGGTCTCGAACCTGCCTCAGTTGTACCTTGAAAGTGGTGTGCTCCACCCTTCTGGGACATTTTGATAAATGTCTTGGTACCCCTGATGCCAAGTGTGGAATTTCCCCAGAAGACTATCTAAGGGTGGTCCTGCTCTGCAGACACGGCCACACTGACCATGTGTGCAGACATCTTAAGTGTGTCTCCTTACCAGACATGTCTGCTCTGACCACGTGGGCAGATGTCTCCTTGCCAGATGTGTTTACTTTGACTTGGGTAATTTTCCTCTTGAACCGAAGTGTCATGGCTGACTGACAGCCGTTTTAGTTGACATGAGTGACTCCACTTTGTTTTATATATGCTACATGCTATCTGGATCGGACCAATGCCATCCTATGGGTCCTGCTGTCCACAGACTCTCCTGTGCACAAGCCTCCCAGACACAGGGGCAGGACTTCCCGAACACTGGGAGGGTGTGCGTGAAAAGGCCAGGCCTGCTTTCCCTCTCTGATGCCTTACTTTGGGCGGGTCTCTGGGCTTCACGGAAGCGTCTCGGCCTTTCCTTTTCCCCTCATTGCACGGTGGTAATGGCAGTGCCCCACACTGAGAGTCTGGGAGCACTGAGTGTGAGTTAAGTCACCTACTTAAGCATACTCTAATCAGGGGGAGATGTGCGGTGTCATTAGCCAGACCTTAAGGAAGTAGTTTTCTTTGTTCTGGACTCTTCTTTCTCTGCATTTGTCTAAAGCAGTCAAAAGTATTTCACTTTTGATAAGCTCTTGGATATGCCATCTTGGCTGGGGGCAGGGAAGGGACTTGGCCCTGACTGGAGTTCCCCCCAACTTCCCCGGAATCCCAGTTCCTCTGCAGGGATGCCTGTGAGCCCAGCAGGCTGCAGCTGTGGTGTCCTTCAGAGCATGCATGGGCTTGGGTACTGAGGGAGGCCTGCGGCTTTCAGGACGCTGCCTTTCCCGACAGCTGCCTGTCACCGCTCTGCCCTGCTCCGTGGTCTTTGGGGGCCATGGGAGTGGGAAGCAGAGCGGCAGCCTCTGACCAGAAGGCCATCTTCTAGACTGGAGGGTGGAATCTTCTTTCTGGTTTCCATTCCTAGACCTCTGGTAGGGTGCTGCAGGGATTAGGGGGGCAGAGATAAAAAGAAAACCAGGAATGCGAAAGACAGGCACCATCCTAGAGTGGTGAAGAGCAAACCTACATCCGAACACTGCTTACTCTACTCACCGGGTATGGAGACTTGAGCCAGTAATACCAGAGTCTGTTTCTCCATTTTAAATTTTGGGGGCACAAATAATAACTACCTCATAGGATTAGTATGAGGATCAAATGAGACGTAAGTAAAATGCCCGTCCTCCCCTGACCAGTGTGGCTCTGCTGCTTGGGCATCGTCCTGCAAAAGGCTGCCAGTTCGATTCCCAGCCAGGGCACATGCCTGGACTGCGGGTTTAGTCCTAGGTTGGGGTGTGTACAGAAGGCAATAGATTGTTGTTTCTCCCCCTCTCTTTCTCCCTTCTCTTCTCTCTAAATAAATAAATAAAATCTTAAAAATAAATAAAATGCCTGTCCTATCTGATAGTAAATACTCAAACTCACCATCTATTATGGGGCCCTGGGCAAGTTACCTACGTTCTCTGAGCCTCAGTTTCATGACCTGTAAAATGAGGAGAACCACACCTACCTTTTGGCAGTCTAATGGGAGTTGCAGTTACGATGTGCACACCCTCTCGCACAGCACCTCTCCGCGTGTCCTGCTGACCACAGCATTCCCTGGGAACATTTTAGAAATGCAGGTTCTCAGGCTCCACTCTAGGTCTCCAGAATCAGAAACTCCAGACATGGGGCAAAGATAGCTGTAATCATCCACCAGGCGATTCCGATGCTCTCTTAAGTTTTAAAGCAACTGCGTTAGAATGATTCCTGGCACACGGGCTGACCTAAGGGTGAGGGGTAACTGAAATAGCCACATAGCACTGATTTGAACCCTGGTGGGCAAATCCTGCTATTTAAAAATGTATCACCTTGCTTTGGGATGATAGAAATGTTACTTGTTGATCTTAGGCAAATCACCTACCCTCTTATGTTGTCTCATCTGGAATATGGAGCCATGAGATAGCACTTCCCTCATCATGTGGGTGTGAGGGTTAAACTGCCTGGCATATAGTAAGTCCTCAGTAAACACCAATAGCAAGTCCTTGAATTAGGTCATTTCGTTCGATGTCATTTTGGGACAACATGAATAAGATGCTGTAGGAACTTAAACTTCTGTTTATATTCATCGTCCTCGGGTGAACTGGTTTCACGCTACATTGTTTTGCTTAAAGTTGCAGAATTTATGGATGATGCCAACTGAGCACTTACTGTATTAGTGCTCATCAACAGTGGCAGGCGTCATGCCTGCGTCTCTGGGCCACAGGCTCTGATTTCCGAGCTTCGAGGTGGGAGCACACGGCTTTGCCTTCAGAAGCTCAGGAGAGAGGAAGAAGCTGAGGGCAGCCCTGGGAGCAGGAGCCAGCTGCCAGCACTCCCTGGAGCTCCTTCACGGTCACTCACAAAGCCCTGCTCAGGTGCACCATGCATCGTTACCTCCTGTGGGCAAAACAAGCGGGGGCTGGTTTGCGATGCACCCAGTGGAATGAAGTGGGACTAGAGGCATCCTTCCGTGAGAGCGAGGGTGGGAGAAGGAGCCAGGTTGGTGACCTCTGAAACAGACTGGCCCTGGCTGACTTGGGAACAAGAAGGGTTCCAAGATTTGCCTGCAGAGCTGGGAGCTGACCTTGGCTTAGAGGGGTTCTCCATGGGCTTAGCCACTAAACCCAGTCAGCTCAGCCAAGTCTCCTCCTATGGGGGGGCCTTGGCTGTTCTGTCTCTAAACTGAAGCAGTGGGATTAATGGACCAGTGTGGGCCCTTGAACTCTGCATGGCAGGCTGGAGGCCAGGTTGTTGAGGGAAGCAGCAGTCTAAGAAGACAAGCCGGGGAAATTTTGGGATAGGAGGGAGTGCAGCCGGGTGGCTGCTTTCCACTGCCCACGAGCCTTTGAGGCAGACTCCAGTTCACATTTCAACTGTCCCTAGAATTGTAAGGCTTTGGGCATGGCACTTTGCTCTTCCGAGCCTCACTTTTCCCACATCTAAGATGTGACTAGTAACACCCATTTTACAGGTATGAAGCGAAGGAAATGAGATTACTCACGTGCAGCATTTAGCAAGAATCTGGGTTTGGGAAAGGGACGTTATTCTCAGGGGTCACTGGGAACCAAGTAGGGCCCCCTCTGTGTCCCTCCCCCCTGCTCCCGGGGGCGGCCACAAGTACCATTTTACCTGGACGCGAGGAGAGGTGGCATTCAATTCCAACCCCCTCCTCCCAAGACCTTGATGTACAGTGGGACTTTCTTAAGGACTTTGTAGGGTGGGGGGAGGGACAGGTCACCTTATGAGGACCCATGAGGTGGGTCCCAGAGGCCGTGAGCGTGTCAACATAAGAAACAAACCTGTAGAGAATTTTTGGGAGTTGACGAGAATTGCCAGGAAACGAAATGGATTGAGAAAATGTTCTGGGAAATGGCAGCTTTGCACCTTACTTTATGCATGGCAGTAAGAAAGAAGTAAGGGACTTACATGAAGCCCACTGCTGACAGGTTAGGGAGGCAGGAGAAGGCATAGTGGAGGGGAGGACCTTCGGGGCTGCAGGAAAAGTGAAATGACAGACACTTCTTTTCAGTGGGTGGGTACAGGACAGTTAGCAGTTGACAATCAACAGACGGTTAACACGGTGGCAATGACGATGAGGGGGTTTGTCTCCCTCTGGTGCAGCCTGAGGGACCCAGAAAAAGGAAATTACTTGGACATTCCAAAGGTATGTTATTGTAGATGCAAAAAGACAACAGACAGGCTTAATTAAAGTAAAGACCGACTTTTTGTCAGGGAAGATGCAAGCCTAGGGCATGACTACCTGCTGTAAACTGCTTTTAGTTAATAAATTGTAATTTCAGACCATCCTTTGCTCTTACTTTAGGTCTCTTGAGTTTGTAAAGCCATCACTCAGGTGTGTCCCGCCCCCCCCCCAAATCAGGTCAGCATGTGGCCCCCTTTCTCCCACAAGTGAAAACTCATGGTTTCCACTTGCCCAAAAGATGGGGATGGTATTGGTGTGCCGGTGAGTGGGTGTGGGTGTGGGTGTGGGTGTGGGTGTGGGTGTGGGTGTGGGTGTGGGTGTGGAGGGGCTGGAGGGAGCTCTTCCGCCCGTCCCAGGAGGCGGGGCCAGAGTGGGGCTGTGTGGTGTGGAGGCAGAACAGGCACTCTAGGTCAGGAAGGGACAGGGGATCCAGCGCCCTTTCTGCCCCATCCCCTACTTGCATGCATCTGGTTGCCCGGAATCTGCCTTCCCAGTGTGCCTTTAGCCCTCTTAGAAAGTGTCTCTCCCTGCTTCGTTTAGTTGGTCCGCCATTGCTACTGCCCAATGCTGAGACCAGGCTCATTCCTACGCCCCGCCCCCCGACCCCGCCACATTCTGTCCTGGCTCGTCATTTCTGTTCTCAGGGTCCTGTTCGGTGGCCACAGGACTTTGGACTCAGATGGTCTAGCAAGGTCCATCCTCAGTGTCCCTCCGACCCTCCATCCCTCCGGGCTGGTGGGAGCCTCCAGGGTTGCTGGAGAACAGTGTCGGGATACTGAGGCTGCACTATTTTTCTTTACCGCGTGGAGCCTGGCTCCGAGCCCCTCATCCCCCACCCTAACCCCCCAATCCTGAAAACGTAAAAGAGGAGGCCACACGTTGTTGTATGGGAAATTGCTGCGGCAAATCTAAGCAGACGGTCCTGCACTAGAGGTACGGACTTTGCATCGCAGCAAAGGCCTCATTTTCTTGGGTTGGGGTGACCCCTAGTGGTCATTCAGAATGCCACAAGGGCTAAGCGGCCCAGAATTCAATTCTGCCCAGGCCAAGGGTGGGAGAAATGGAGAATTAAGGCCGGGGGCCCTAATGTGCTCCTGTCAATGGAAGGAAAGAGCACCATCTTCTAGAAGGTGAATCTGAGGGTGACTGGAACCCCCCTGTCTGGCCAGGCCACCCTACGGAGACTCCCCTTCCAGAGCTCCGGCCTGGAGGTTCCTGATGGGTTTTCTTACGGGAGGTGATGCCCCCTCACACAGGTCTCTTCCTGCTCCCGGTGTCCCTGTCGCTGGAGGTGTCTGTGGGAAAGGCCACCGACCTCTACGCTGTCAATGGCACAGAGATCCTGCTGCCCTGCACCTTCTCCAGCTGTTTTGGCTTCCATGACCTTGGCTTTTGGTGGTCCTACAACAGCAGTGATGAATTCAAGATTGTAAGTAGTGGGGGCGAGGGCGGGGCAGGACAGAGCATTCTTTCCTATCCCCACCCCGTATCTCCCCCCTCCTCCATCTTAGACTCGGCCCGTGGAACCTGGTCCCACCGTGAGGGTCCCCAGGACTCAGCTTCTGTCATTCTTTCTCCCAGTGTTCTTCCCAGAGCCTACCTAGAAAGACCTAAGTGGGAGGGATGTTTAAATCGTGTTGCCAGAATTTGGGATCTGTTGGAATTCTTGGCTGGAATTCTTTGTTTGGTCTGAAGGAATACCTGAGACTTGAATTGCTGGTGTAAAATCTGATAGTTTAATTTATACAGCAGGAGAGAACAGGGCCTTTGGAGGACTTGGAGAGAGGGAACGAGGAGCCCAGATGGGAGAAGGTCAGGGGAACTGGACTTGGAAAGAGGCGAGAGGCACCTGAGAAGAGGGCTAGGTCTGCAGGAATGTCCACAGGGCAGTGGGTCGGGATGGGCCAACCAGCAGGTGTTTATTGAGGACTCGCTCTGCAGTCTAGTAGGGACCATAGAGACAAACAAAGAGAAACCCCAAGCGACCAACTTGATGTAATTAAATGCTGAACTTGGAGGGTGCTGTAGGATTGACCCACACATCTTAGTGGAGGGCCTCAGGTGAGATGGACAGGGAGGGGGTGGATGTCGGCAAAGGCTGGAGGAGTGGCAGAGGGGATGCGTGTGGTGTTTGCAGGAGTTATTACAAAAAGCTTTTAGGAAAAAAGTAAGAGCTGGGCTATATCCCCGGGAGACTTCAAAGAAAGAACACGGGTTTGGCCTGAAGCAAGCGAAATTCAGGTTAGACTGACAGAGCTAGCGAGACTGGAAAGGAAAGCAGAAGGAAGGGCAGGGACCCAGGGAGTGGGCTGGAGTGATGTTGTGACCCTTGAAGACCCTGATTCTTCTTGTCCACTGTCTTTCCCCCACCTTCCTCCCAGCTCATAAGTGGGACTGTGAAGACCGAGAAGACTGACCCCAGGGTGCACCTGAAAACTGATGACCGCATCTCCCTGGAGGGCTCCACGAAGGAGAAGATGAACAACCTTTCCATTCTGCTGAGGGACCTGGATTTCAGTGACACAGGCAAATACACTTGTCATGTGAAGAATCCCAAGGAGAAAGATCTTCAGCACCAGGCCACCATCTTCCTCCACGTGGTTGATAAATGTACGCAGTGGGTACAGAGACAAGGGCAGTGGAGTGGGAAGGACTAGGGGGTCCCAACTCAGTGCTGTAGTGAAATGGTAAAATGGACCTCACTGGTGTTTTCTTTCCCTTTCAAGGGTTAAAGGAGTTACCTCTGGAACCTCACAGAACTTGGCTTGAACACTTATACTGCCACTGAGTAGCTTATAAAATACACTTAGCCCCCCGAGCCTCATTTTCTTCATCTGTAAAGTGGGAGCACGGTTGCATTCTCCTAGGGTTGTCGTGAGAGTTGGAGAAGCTCCATGGGAGGGTTTTGTGATGGACAGAGCTCTCTGTGCTGATTATCACTGCTCTTGTGTATTCCTTTAGCAAAAGTTGGTTGAATTCCAGTTGTTGCACTGAAGAATGCTATAAATGCTACACGGGGTTTTTACCTGAGGGGTCTACAGTTCAGGGCAGGACAGAAAATAGGTAGCCAGGTAACTGAAGTAGAGGCAGAACATGTAGAGATGTAGGCAACGGAGATTGGTAAGAATGGTCTTGCCTCTCTGGAGCTTAAATCCCAGGTGAGCATTCTGGTCTGACACAGATGGAAGAATTAGACAATGAAGAAGCATGTGAGAAGGAGCCAAGCAGTCACATGACCCAGACATTGAAGGTGGGACTAGAGGAGTTAAGCTGGGTTTCATGGAGGGGGAGCCTGGGAGGCTAGGAAGGTGCAGAAGCAGAGATAAAGGGAAGGGACCTTGCTCAAGGACCCTGATTGTGCTGTGTTTTGTGTCCTGGGGCTTCACATGGAATGCCTGGAGCAGGAGATGCTCACGAATTCAATGTTGGCTATACCAAAAACAGAACCAGAGGCCCCCAGGCAGCTTGCTGTGAGCCTGGAGTCAGTCATGAGTCAAGTCTGCATATGGTATCCCCTCTTCCTCTCTGGATGCCTCCACTTGGTGCTTAGCCTTTTCAGGAAGGAAGGGAAGGGGAAGGGAACCAGTATTTGTGGAGCATTTCTGAGTACCAGGCACTAAGTTAGATGCTCTCACTTACCTTTGTTCCTTTGCTCCTCACATATCTCCTCAAACTGATATTCACTTCACTTTCACAGATTCATTCATCTGTTTGCAACAAATATTTATTGAGCACCTACTATGTGGCAGACATTGTTCTGCATGCTGAGGTTATAGCATGCACAAAATAGACACATTCTTGCCCTTTTGGAGATTGTCTTCTAGTTGGGCCTTCCCAGTGTTCCTTCAGCCCTCTTAGGAAGTGTCTCTCCCTGCTTGATTTAGTTGGCCCGCCATTGCTGCTGCCCAATGCTGAGACCAGGCTCATTCCCACAGAAAACAAGATAAAGAAGAATGGTTCATGTTAGGGAGAAAGAGTAAAATGGAGAAGGAGACATGGGGTGCTAGCAGGGTCACTAGGGAAGGCCTCACTGGAAAAGGTGACATAGAGTCAGGACATTTGAAGGAAGTGGGAGAGGAAGAAGCTGTGAGGCTGTCTTTGGGAAGAGAGTCCAGGCATAGGGGACCGCCAGTGCAAAGGCCCTGAGGCAGATGCTTGAAAAACCAGGAGGCCAGTGTGGCTGGAGCAGGGCGAGTAATAAGAGGTGAGTCTAACTGAGCCAGACAGTGTGGGGCTCTGCAAGCATGAGTGAGATGGGAGCCACCGAAGGGCTCTGAGCAGAGGAGTTAATGCCGGAGTAGGCTCCCTCTGTGCCAAGGACAGATGGTGGAGTGAGGAGGCCAGTTCGGAGACGACAGCAAACATTGAGGCAAGAGATGCCAGAGTGGTGGTTAGGGGTCAGATTCTGAATTTTTGGTTTTGAAATTAGGGCCATCAGAAGTCTCAGGTGGGTTAGCTATGGGGTTTGAGAAAAAGAGGAATCAAGGATACTCCAGGGAGTTTGGTCAGAGCAGCTGGGAAGATGGAGTGTTTCGAATGATGGGAGAGGCTGTGGGTAGAACAGGCTTGTGAAGACATCGAGAGTTCAGTTTTCAGGTGAGAAGACAGAGGCAAGTAGGGTTAAATGACCTGCTCAAGGTTCCAGCTTGTTAGTGACGGCTGGAATCCTGTACTTACCATCCAGACCGACTCCACAGACTTCCCACCACACGAGAGATATAGAGAGAGCCTTGATTTTTTCTGCACAGGAAGAAAAGACCTAGAAAGAAGAAATGATGTTCTCATGGGACAGTTTGGGGGCCTGGAGTCTGAATTATCTAGAACCTGTACGTGTGTCTGTGGGAGGATGCGTGGAGAGTGGGGGTGAGGAGGGCCCCTAGTGCGGTGCGTTGGCCTGGTGGGTGCCGTGTTCTGGCTTCTCCTGCTTCCTGCTCTAAGGCTCTGCAGGGAGGGCCAGGGCCTAGGGGTGGGGAGACATGTCCCAGATACTGGGGGTGGAGGCTGTGTGGTCACGTGGTGCTTGGCTCCAGGTGACTCCTGTGCCCGTTTTTCTCTTCCTTCCCTCCCGGCTGTGGCTGTGTAGTGGAAGAAGTGGACAACACGGTGACACTCATCATCCTGGCTGTCGTGGGTGGGGTCATCGGGCTCCTTGTCTTCATCCTGCTGGTCAAAAAGCTCATCACCTTTATCCTCAAGAAGACTCAGGAACAGAAGTGAGTTGGTTCCAGAGCACACTTCTCCTTTTCCACCAGCCCGCCACCTTCTCTCGCCTCATGTCTGTTCCCAACATCCTCTAGTTCCACTGTTGTCTGGCCCCATCAGCCTTTCTCCTTCTGCCCGTCCCCTCCTCCCACCCTGTCTTCCTAACCCTGCTGCTCTCTGTCCTAGCCCTGCAGCCCTCCACCCCTCTGCTAGTCTCACTCCCTCTTCCCCTTCCTCCCAAAACGTATTTATTGAATATGTTGAATTCATTGAGTGCATAAATGCAACTTATTTACTCCTTCTCGTCCCATGGTCTTTCTGCCCATCCCATTAGTCTTTCTCTTGCTACTTGTACTACCCTAACCCCAAGTCCTACTAAAGGATTTAGGCCCTTTTGGTCTAAATCAGAGAAAATGTCAGATTCCATGTACAGAAACTCTAAAATGGAAAGATCCTTCTGAGGAGTTGGGAAATTTTTCTGTGACATTCTGAAAATTCAAATGGGAGAGATAAAGAAATCTAAAAAGGCTGATATTGCTTTCTAGGAAGTGCTAGGATAAATTCATACATAAAAATAGACATCTCTAAGGGGGAGGTGAAGGAAGAATTGCCAGAACAGGTGGGGAGTGCTGCAATACTGCCCAGGGAGAAGACCCTGAAAGTTGTGTTCTTAACAAGAAAGACAAGGTGAGGGAGGCCTGCCATTGGAGCAGAGAGGTGACAGTCACAAGGAGGTGGAAGAGGAAGGGGGAAATACTTTGCTTCTGTTTGCTTCATTCCGCTTGGCTGGGAGGCGGGAATTAGGCTGGGAAGGGCAGAGATTATGCTGATGAGGGGAAGGAGGCTGAAGGCAAGGAGAAGGTCAAGGGTGTTGGAGGGAGGAGCCCCTGGGCACCACGCCCCAGGTCCTGGCTGAAAGGAGGAACTCTTGAGTCGTCTCCCTGTGTCACGGCCAGAGGCTGCAGAGGGTCTGGAAGTCTTCAGAGGGGCCAGGAGCATGGACAAGGGCCAAATTCTGTTGTTAATAACCAATGTTATTATTAATGCTAAGTCAATTGAAGAAGAAAGAATTTAACATATGGTTTTAAAGCACTTAGAAAAGTGACCCTTGGGTGCCACCATAGGTTCATCGAGAACAAGACAGGCTGACCGTTTTCTCGCTAGGGCGCAGTGGGTCAGGAGACTGCTGCAGACACTAGCACTTCCTGTAATTCATCAAATGCCTACAGTGTGTCTCCAGACATTTTTATGTAATAACCATAATTTTCATTTTACAGTTGAGCAAGATGAAGCTCACAATGGTTAAGTGATTTGCCCAATGCCACACAGCTAGTAAGTGATAGAGGTGGGATTTGAACCCTGGATTGTTTGGGTTCAAAGCTTGAACCATTGCCATTATACCCTACGGATTCGTGGGGCATATCTGGAGCTCGTGCATTCATTCTTTCAATCAGTGGCTATTTTTGAGGTACTGTGTGCAAAGGCACGTGTCAGGTGCTATAGGAAGTTCTAGAAGGCATGACATTCTGCCCTCAAGTGAAGGATGTGCGCACAAATAAATGCGATAGAAAGTAGAGGGGTCAGTGGCAGCGAGGAGGTGTGATAGAATGCTGCAGGGGTCAGAAGAGGGTGGAACGCTGAGGAAGAACTTCTGGCCAAAGGGATTTGTGGTAGGCCTTGATAGGTGGATCTGATTTAATCCCCGGGAAGGGTGAAGAGCAGGCTGTTTCAGATGTGGGACCCACTGAGAGAAAAGGCAGAAAGTCTAGGAAGTGGGTATGTGTCTGGAGAACAGGGCATTGTGTTTGTTGCGGGGGGAGCGGCAGGTAGGAAGGAAGGGGATAAAAACCCTGCAAAGGGGGTTGGTGACAGGCACTTGGGGACCTGGAGTCCAGGCTGGGATTGGCTCTCCTGAATGTAGGGGAGCTGGCTAGGGCTCGATCAGAGGCCTTTGGAAGAGAGGGTCGGCCACAGTGGGCAGATGGACTGTGTGGGGAGGCTGGAGGCAGGCCCTGGGGAAACCCCAGAAGGATCCTCTGAGTGGACCTGTGTCAGCAGCAGAGGTGGGGTGGCCTCCTGAGGAGGAGGGGGGAGCTGGGCAGCGTCACATCGTCCTCCCCAGGCCTTCCCGTGGGGGTGCGCTTCCCTCTGCCCGGAACGTCTCCCCCTACTTTCCTTTCATTTTTCATGCTCTCAGCTTAAATGACACCTCCAAAGAGCCTTCCCTGACCCCTAGAAGGAGCCTCTCTACATTGAGTTCCTCCTTGGTGTACCTGTTTAATATCAAATCCCGTGAAAAACCACAAGTTTTCTGAGCATAGGCACCATGTAGAATTGCCTACCCTTCTAGTCTCACAGCGCCTGGTGCCCAGGAGGTTCTTGGTGAGAAAGTATGGATGGTAAGCTAAATAGGAATTGGCAGGTTGACTAGACAGATAATAGACAAGTAGATAGACCCATCTCAGCAGAGGTCTTCAGCGGTACGCCACAGGATCTGCTTGTCTGTGGCTGTTGAGCTTCGAACTACACTAGGAGTGACACACTTAACCAGCTTTCCGGAAACCTAGTGACTATGTTGGAGAACAAAATTGGGATCTAGAGGATCATGATAGGCTGGACGAATTTCTGGAAGATGAAATTGATGCGGACAGAAGGCGAAATCCTTCCTGAGGGCCTCACACCTGGCTATGCGAGTGCAGGGCAAGGCTAAAATTTAGTTTAGCCACGGCAGCTGTGGAGAAACCTTGGACATTTTCATGAGCAGAGAGCCGGGTGTGACGTAGCAGTCAGGCCTTCCCTGGAGACCTGGGCGCTGCCGTGAGGTGCGATGACCTGAAACTGGGGCACGTTCAGCACAGGCTGGCAGGACGGGGGCTTCCCATCTAAGCACTTCTCCCTGCTGCCTTCCACGCTGTTGCACCTCCGTCTGCCCACACCTGCTGTCCTTGGTGCAGAACCTCTGCCCTGCCCCTCCCCTGAAAGATCTTTTTCTGGTCACCGTGAGCTCAGGGAAAAAGGGTCTGCTGGGGTCCTGGGGGAGGGGCTCTTTGCCCTTGGCAAACTGCCCCCTGGCTTGGACCCTTTCCCTGGGTTGGCACAGCGTGAGAATTACCCTGGTGTGGCTTCCCCTCAGCTCTGACGCCTGGGAACAGGGCCTGATACCCTTGCCATACGGAGACGACTAGGTGGTGGCCAGCCCTACTGAGTACTTGGTATGTGCCAGGCACTGTTGTGCATGCTCACTGACTGTCCCTAGCAGCCCCTTAAAGACGGTGTCATTGTTACATCTGTTATATAGGTGAGGAAACTGAGGTACAGTGCTTAGGCCTCAGCTTGGCCTCTGGCTACCTTAGCTCCACGGAGGGCCAGGGACAAGCTGGGCACAGGGGGCCTTGGCGCCCCTCCGCAGTGTATCCAATGCTCTTGCTGCTCCTCTCACCAGTGCCTTTCTCTCCTCCCTCTCTCTCCAGGAAGGAGTGCCTTGTAAGCTCCTCAGGGAATGACAATACAGAGAACGGGTTGCCGGGCTCCAAGGCAGAAGGGAAACCACCGACAAAGGTGTGAGCCCCAGCGCGGGGCCAAGCAGCCACAGAGAGCCTCACTTTCTGATGACGAAACATGCCTGAGCTGTGTCTGTGAACCCACGTGCCTGAGACATCTGCTGCTTGGCTCAAACTGTAGTTTTTCTCGGTGGGGAGAAACGAAGGTCCTGTCCAGCCTGCCCCACCCCCTCCCCAGCCAGGTCTCCCCAGGGGTGAGGGTTGGTGGGGGTGGACGGACAGTGGAAGGTACAGGGAAGAAAAGGAGAGGCTCAGAGGGTGGAGGGTCGGTCCCCCAGCACCTGGATAGGTGGTTCTCCCTAAGTCTCTCGACCCTGTAAGAACAATGCCTTGGTTTTCCTCCAGATTTCTCTTCTAGAGAAACTTGGGGGACTAGTGAGGGCCGCCCCAGTAGCTGGGCCTTGTGTATGGAGTACTAACCTTTTTGATGGTGGGCGTGGCCTAGAGGACTCCGTGCAGGATCTGAGGGTGGGAGGCTGCTGGAGGGGGGCCTGCAGTGAGAGGCTTTGATGGAGTCCTGACCCCCCATAGTGAGGCACTTCTCTTTAGCTCTCCCACAGCAGGGTGCCTCCCTGCCTGGGGCCCATAGCCCTTGCTCCCCTCAACGCTGCTGCTCTGAATCCTGAAGCCTCCTAACTGACGCTAGCTGCCTTGGTGTTGGGGGGCGGTCCCAGCCCATCTAGCCTGCTCCTCTGATCTCTTGGTTCCTGAGGGGCTCATGAAGGGGCTTGCTGGGCCTTTCTGAAGCACTGGGGTGCTGCCGACCCCTTCCCTAGCATTTCAGAGCTGCAGAGGTGGGAGAGCCAGTGTCCTGGGTCTTGTGGCCACTGGAATGCCCACTCCAGCCCTGCCAGTGATGGCCACCCCTTCTCCTTGGCATGGCAGGACCATCGCCACTCCTGGGAGCTCCGAGTCTGGTTCTGCCCTGCTCTTTCCCTAATGTTACAGGTGGCACCATCTTGCTTGAGGTGTTATATCCTCCCCTCCTATTGGCTTGCTCCTCCTGTGCCCTCTGCCATATCTTGTCCTTCACCTCAGGGATTCTCTTCCTTTGGATGAGAGGGCCCTTGGGTTTTTTGGCTGCTTCCTGCTCAGCTGTGCCACCCCTCCCCCTCCCAAAACAGGGGAGGGGCAAGGAGAGAGAGCTGCAGTTCCCTCTGCTTTTCCAGGGACGCTTTGCACAGCCCTCTGTGTGGGGCTAGACTGTGCCTTAGCTGCCAGGCCCTAGCCCCGCCCCTCCCTCCGCTCTTCAGCCCACACAGAACAGCTGCCTCTGGGGTGGCATTGCTGAGGGGTCCCCAGGGGTCCTCACCCTGGGTCATGCAGTTGACCAGGGAGCTGGAGTTGTATCACCAACAGCCCCTGGGCCAGTGACTGAGTCTTGGAGACATTTGCCAAGCGCTCTCATGGGGGTCCCTGACAAAGGATGTCATAGTGTTGAGAGTGTGCCCTCCTGATGGAAGTCCTCTTGTGTGGTCTTTGTCGGGTAGAAATGGGGAAGTGAGAGATGGCATGGAGCTGTGACAATGGAGGTCTCCACCGTCTCCTCCCACTCCCTCGCTCTTATAGAATTTCTGAGACTTGTTCTCTGGGCCCCTGGGAGGGGTGGGGGGGAGTAGCCCCTTTGCCAGAGAGTATGGGCCCTGCCTCAGGGCTCTCCCTTCCAGAAAGCAGCAGCAAGCTTCCACAGGGTGGAGGTGGGAGAGGATGAGAAATGGAAGCACCCGCAGGGCACCAGGGCTGTGGCCTGTGGCCCGAGCCTAACCTGATGTGCCCACAGGGTCCTACTCTGATCTGCCTTTGTCCTTTCTGTATTTCGGCACCCAAAACTCTGGTTCAAGTTTTCCTGGTTTGGGGAATTAGACAGACCAGAGCCACTAGCCATTTAGAAAATTTTTGTAGCTGCCATTACATAAAACTGCTTTCTCCTTTCCCAGCTTCAGCATTTGGTTGGGCAAGGTCTTGGGCTCCCCTTACTGAGGAGAGGCATAGTTGAGAGGCAGCCCAGGCACACAGAGTGGGGAAAGGGCACATCAACCTCTCCACTCCTGCCTCTGCTGCTGACTAGTAGGCGGGTCATGCATCTTCTCTGGGCTCAGCTTCCCCATCTATAAAATGGGTGTAATAATACTTACCTACCTCACAGGATTGTTGTGAGGCTTGGCAGGTTTTTGTTTAAAAAGTTTTTTGGATTTGGAAAGAGATCTAGGAGGCCAGGTCCTATAGTTGGTGGGATTGTTCCAAGTTTGTCCTGTCCCCTTCTCTGTGCCCCATCCCTGTAATTAACTCTCTTTCCCTCCTTCCTTCTCTCTCTCTCTCTCCCTCTCTCCCCACTTTCCCTCCTTGGAATTATTTTAGTCTTTCTGATGTTAGAGACCTTGGCTCTGATGCTTAAAGCTTCTTGTTCGTGGCTTTTGGTTGGTGGTTTTCAAGAGGTGACTGGGATAGCAGGGGGCACTTTTAGTTGCCCCAATGCCTGGGGTTGTCCACTGGCACTTTGTAAATGGGGACTAAGAAGCTAAATTAAGTCCCCACCACAAAGGACTTTCCTGCCCCAGTGCTGGGGTTATACCCATGGAGATACAGCGACATGAATTTGTAGGAGAACGCAAAGCCACCTTCCCATGCAGACCCTCAATGCATGCCAGTCTCCAAGGTGATGTCCAGGGCTGGCGAGGGTGTTTTCAGGACTTGAGGGCTGGACGGAACCATTTCCAAAGTGGATCTTGGGAGCCCTGGATGCATGCAGCTGTGCCAACTGTGAAGTGAGTGAGACCAAAGACAAAGTCTTTCTCAGCGTCCCATCCGTGACCTCAAAACGGCCTCAGCATCCCAGGCCTTGGGTTTCCCCTCATGTGGAAACTGAGCAGCCAGAATGAACCCGTGATGCTAGAGGGGTCTGGGAGAGGAGCCAGGGGAGCCCAGACTTTTCACACCTGGCCGGCTGACCAGAGCTGGAGGTGAAGTAAAGGTGTGAGAGGATGTTCCTGGGATGGTGACAGGCAAGGGGGTGCCCAGTAGGCGGGTCTTGCATCTTCTCCGGGTTCAGCTTTCCCCATCTATAAAAGGGAGGGGCATGGAATGTGCATGTGGAAATGCATGACTGCAGGGTGGGTGGGCTCTGTGGAGACAGAGGATGTGTGAAGGCTGAGTGCACCCGAGATGGGAGACTACATTTCAGGAGCTACTTCTCTGGCTTCAGCTGTACCTGCTGGGGACCTGGGACTGAGAAGGGCCACGAAACAGAGGGGAAGGCCAGCCACACTCCTCGGCTCCATAACTCCATGACTCAATCTCACTGTCCTAGACAGCTGCCCTCAGAGTGCTGAGGCAGGGGACGGGGTGTGTTAGAAGAGGACACACTTCTCTGGAAAAATCTGTAGCTTGCTTCACTTTACTGTGTCCCAGGTTGGAGTCCCTCACCTATCACATCCCACCTAATATGCAGTGCTTTTGACTATCTTATGCATGGTTTATGCCTCTGGCTTGGATGACAACAATACCCACAGTCCATTTCCTGTATACCTATAGATCAAAATGATGCAGCAGGGGGCCTTGGGAGGCCTCAAGTCCAAGGTGCCTCCGGGAGGTACAGCTGTGCACACTTTCACACTGACTTGTGTTCAAGCACAGAATGGATGTGTTCAGACTCTCTCGCCTTTACAACAATTTTGCATTGTAGAATTTTTATTTAGCTTTGCCTTGGATGAAATAAAAATTATATTGAATAGACATGGTTTGTGGTCTTTGTTTTTGGCTAGTTGGGTATTGGATTCCAGTTTTGTGACCCGCCAGCTGTAATTGGGATGAGTTTCTTTGCTTCTGTGAGGCCTAGTCTCTTTGTGTTGAAAATGTTACCTGCCTAGGTGAGATACCACATGTGAAAGGCCTAAGAAGGTCTGGCATAGCCACAGGCACCCAAATCGTGTTAGTGCCAATACCTTCCCTGGAGAGGTTGGAAAGGGGGGAATTTTACACTGAAATCATTGCCAGGGCCCTCCCTGTGGCTGTCAGCTGAGGGGGGCAGACCTGGGAAGGGAGCGGTGTGCGTGTTGGAATGACTTCCTTGTAGACACGGTTAAGTTGACTGTTCAAAACCAGACTCATGATCTCACCTAGTTCCATCCCCAAGCCTGCTCCTCCCTCATCTTCCCTGTGCACCCAGTCATTCAGGCCAAAAATAGTAGAGTCTGCCATGACTTCTTATTTTCTCTCACATCTGAATCCTTTTTATCAGCAAATCTCATCAGTTGTGTGTTCAAAATGTATCCTGAACTCAGTTACCCCTCCCCACCATCATCCCTGCAATCCTGGGCTAGGGCACCACTGGCTTTCACCAGGATTACTGTGCTGACTTCTTCACTGGCCTTCTTAGAGTTGCCCTTGCCCATTCTCAATCTAGTCTCCAGTGTGACCCTTTAAAATAAAATCAGATGATGTCAATTCTGCCTTTGGCCAGGATGGAATCTTGGGGATCATTTACTCTTATACCACAAACAACTAAAAAAAAAAAAAAAGAAAAAATATATGATATAGTGTTTTTTTCAGACATAGGACAATAGGAAGTGGAGGACAATGAGTCCTGAGAGGGAGAAACAAATGAGGTGAGCCTTACTACTGGCCCAGCTCATGGCCTGGAAAGCATTTCCAGGCTGCTGTGCAGGGAGGGGAACCCAGGCTAAGCCCAGAGCTCTCTCTGAGTTGAGGAGAGGTGCTGAGAATCTGGGAAGGCAGCTAGAATTCGCAGGGCCAGAGACCTGCCCTGGGTCCCCTGGGTCTCCAGTACAGCCAGGTGGGTGTGTGAGGAAGCTACCTGAGGACAGGGTGAAAAACACCTGAAAGGATTAGGGGGAACAACCCCTGGAACTGACACAAGGCAGCCTTTCTTCTAGGGCTGATCTCACCCTGCTAGTGAGGCAATTCTCTCTGAATACTCTTCCTCATCTCCTATGAATTATGAAATTTTCCATTCTAGTTGGTGACTGTTCCTATTCCTGTGTCTCTGTGAGCTCCTGGGATTGTTTTTGCCAATCCTTTCTGGTCGTTCTTCCTTAGCCTCAAAGGATTTCGTCACACACCTATGTTGATCAGAAGCCAAATATCTGAGGGACCCTATGTAGCTCACTAAGCTCTCTCTGTGGACGCCTTCTCCAGGACTTTGCCTGGTAAGCCCTACCTGCTTCGGCCTCCTGGACTTCTTACCTCCATCTCCTTGATTCCAGGAAGTTGCCCGGCTCTGCCTGAGTCCCCTTTCTGGTACTGTGGCAGGTCACTGTCCTGTGCTGCCTGATGTCCCATGTCTGAAAACCACTAACAATATTTCCTGCAGCTTTTTAGTTGTTTTGAATGGGAGAGTAAATTCATTTCCTGTTACTCCATCCTTGTTAGAAATAATTCATGAAAAGTTAAGTTTACGTAAAAACCTGTGCACAGATGTTTACAGAGGTTTTATTTTGTCATATCAAAACCAAGAAACTGTAACAGGTATGAAATGAGGTTCAGAATGGGGTGTAGGCTGAGAAACCCCCAACCCCCCCATGAGCCTGGCTTGGGGGCTGGGACGAGCAGCAGCACAGCGACTAAGACTCACTTTGCAGACCCGTAACAGCAGGCCAGCTTCACAGTAATGCTGAATCATTTGCCTGGGCTAGGGAGATGGGCCTGACTTTGACCTGTGATGTGGCAGAGAGGTGGCTCCTCTGGTTAAAGCTACAGCAGCTACAGCAGCTACAGCACTGATTTGCTCCCGGCCACAGGGTCACGCCTGCTCTGACTTTGGCAGCCAAGAAAGGCAGAGAAGTGGGAGTGAGAGATGCGGGGGTGCTGGTAGGTCTAGCTGATTGTGCGGGGAGTCGGAAATGGCGTTCCGGAGGAGGATCCAGGTGGGGATTTAAACAAAAAGGCGGGTTGCCCTGTGGGACGGGACAATGAGGGAACTTGAGGGACCATGCAGGTCTAAAGGGGGTGGAAGGACCCTCACCGGCCAGCCATTGAGGAGGCCCCACGTGGTTTTGGACTAAGAACTGGAGATTGCAGTGACACAGCTAATAGTGCTGGGGACTGTGGGAGGCCTGCCCAGCTGAGCAGGGATTACTGGGAGGAGCCAGGAGAAGTGAGCTGCCCACTCCTGTTTTTGTTTTTTCTTTTGGAAGGTGGTTCTTCTGACTGGCATGCTCCGAGACTGGCCTGCCTGGGCAAAGGGTGATGGCAGGACTGTGTGTTTGTGGGCGCTCAAAGGGAGTGAGACTTAAAGGCAAGATCCTGCCATTACTCTAACCCTATATAACTTAGGTCATTCCTTTCCTTTCCACAAACTCTGGCATTGAGAGCCACGGTTTTTATAGACAACAGGCAAAAAGGACCCAGAACAAAAGACCCACAGGAGCTCTTTGCTTCAGAACTACCAAATGCCCTTCCTCTGGTGAATAGATAAACAGACTGTTGTACGCCCACTCTGTGGGATACCACTCAGTAATGAGAGTTCCATGCGCCAACATGGATGAATCTCAAATGCATCGTGTGAAGTGAAAGAATTCAGACTCAAGAGGTACCTACTATACAGCTCCATTTATATGAAATCCTGGAGAAACAAAACTGTAGGGACACAAAATAGGTCAGCGGCTGCCAGGGGTTATAGGTGGGGGTGAGGAGGCTACAAGAGGCAAGGGGGACTTTTGGGGGTGATTGAGTTGTAGTTGCATGCTTGCACACATTTGTCAAAATTGGAAGAACTCTGCACTTAAAATTTAATGTATGTAAATGACATCTTAAAAAATTACAAAAAATTTGAGGTTCTGGCCAAGATGGAGGCATAGGTAGACACACTGTGCCTTCTCGCACAACCAAAAGAAGGACAACAAATTTTAAAACAAAAAACACCCAGAACTGACAGAAAATCGAACTGTATGGAAGTCCGACAACCAAGGAACTAAAGGAGAAACTTTCATCCAAACCGGTAGGAGGGGCGAGACTGGCTGGAGAGAACTCGAGCAGGGCGGTGTCTGGCGGACCGGGGAAGGGGCGACCGGGAGAGGTGGCGGTGACCGGGAGAGGTGGCGGCTGCGGACTGGGAGTCCCACTCCCTTGTGCGGATAAACCTGGAGGAGCAGCTGGGGAGCGAGACAAACCCCACAACCCAGAGTTCTAGCAAGGGGAATTAAAGCCTCAAACCTCTGATTGAAAACTCCTGTGGGGGCGGAGGCGGCAGCAACGGGAGAAACTCCCGGACTCACAGGAGAGCTCGTTGGAGAGACCCACAGGGTCCTAGAACGTACTTAGCCCTCCCACCAGGGATCAACACCAGAATCAGCACCAGAGGGCCCAATTGGAGTGGGTCACGTGGAAAGTCACTGAAAACCAGCAGAGAGCGGAGCAAGCGCCATTGTTCCCTCTCGGACCCCTCCCCCACCTACAGAGTCACAACGCAGCAGCGTGGGTTGCCCCGCCCTGGTGAACACTTAAGGCTCCGCCCCTTACTACGTAACAGATGTGCCAAGACAACAAAAATGGCCCAAATGAGAGAACAGATCAAACCGCCAGAAAAAATACAACTAAGTGACCAAGAGATAGCCAACCCATCAGATGCACAGTTCAAAACACTGGTAATCAGGATGCTCACAGACTTGGTTGAATTTGGTCACAAATTAGATAAACAAATGAAGGCAACAATAAGGGAAATGAAGGCAAATGTACAGGGAACCAACAGGGATGGGAAGAAAAATGGGACTCAAATCAATGGTGTGGACCAGAAGAAAGAAGGAAACATTCAACCACAACACAATGAAGAAACAAGAATTGAAAAAAATGAGGAGAGGCTTAGGAACCTCCAGGATGTCCTTAAACGTTCCAATATCCGAATCATAGGGGTGCCAGAAGGAGAAGAGGAAGAGAAAGAAATTGAAAACTTATTTGAACAAATAATGAAGGAGAACTTTCCTACTTTGGCAAAGGAAATAGACTTTCAGAGGGTCCAGGAAGCTCAGAGAGTCCCAAAGAAGTTGGACCCAAGGAGGAACACACCAAGAAACATCATAATTACATTACCCAAGATGAAAGATAAAGAGAGAATCTTAAAAGCAGTAAGAGAAAAGGAGACAGTAAGCTACAAAGGAGTGCCCATCAGACTGTCAGCTGATTTCTCCAAAGAAACCTTACAGGCAAGAAGGGGCTGGCAAGAAGTATTCCAAGTCATGAAAGGCGAGGACCTCCATCCAAGATTCCTCTATCCAGCAAAGCTATCATTTAGAATGGAAGGGCAGATCAGGTGCTTCCCAGATAAGGTCAAGTTCAAGAAGTTCATCATCACCAAGCCCTTATTATATGAAATGTTAAAGGGACTTATCTAAGAAAAAGAAGATAAAAAATATGAACGTAAAATGACAACAAACTCACAGTTATTAACAACTGAACCTAAAACAATAACAAAAACAAACTAAGCAAACAACTAGAACAGGAACAGAATAAGAGAAATGGAGATCACATGCAGGATTATCATCAGGGGAGTGGGTGGGGATAGAGGGGGAAAAGGTACAGGGAATAAGAAGCATAAATGGTAGGTACAAGATAGACAGGGGGAGGTTAAGAATAGTATAGGAAATGTAGAAGCCAAAGAACTTATATATATGACCCATGGACATTAACTAAAGAGGGGGAATGTGGGTGGGAAGGGGTGTGCAGGGTGGAGGGGAATAAAGGGGGGGAAATGGGACAACTGTAATGGCATAATCAATAAAATATATTAAAAAAATTACAAAAAATTAGATTGTTATTCTTTTGCTCAGAACTTCCAGTTTATTTTATTCATGCCTCACAGTTGCCCAGAAGGCCTTACTGTTCTGGCCCCTGCTGATATCTTCTTTTCTAACACTCTCCTTTTGCTCACTCATTCTACGTATTGTCATTGTTCTCCTTGCTGTTGCTCAAAATAGCAGCCTCCTCCTGTCTCAGGACTTTTGCGCATGCTTTTTCTCTACTAGATGTTCCACCGGAACATCCAGATGTTCACAGATGTTCACAGTGTTCATTTAGGCCTCTTTCAATCAGTCTCTGCTCAAATGCCATCTCCTCAGAAAAGATTTCCCTGGCCTCCTATCTGTGATAACACCTCCCACAAGCTCAGACACTTTCTTCTTATCCTGCTTTATTTGTTTTCAAAGCACTTACCTCTAGAGACATATTTATTTACTTGTTTATTGTACATCTTCTCTAACTAGAATGTAAAGTCCAAGGTGTCAGCTGATGGTAGATGGTCCTTGGTGCCAATTCAATGCCAACAGGAATTCCCAATTTAGGGTGCAGTAAAGGAGAAAACTTTATTCAGTGCAAAGCAGCTCAATTTTGATACAGCATGGCTGTGAGAACAGCACGGCTGTGAGGTATCCCTGGGGCCAGGCCTCGCTGGCTAGACAGCCCTGCTCTGCTCTGGTCTGCTTTGCCCTGCTCTGGTCTGCTCCATTTTGCTTTGGCTGGACATTTTTGGTATTTCAGCTCAGCCAGGGGAGACACAGTCTTAGGTCCTCAATGGAAAGGGAAAGTGCACCCATCACACTAATGGGCTCAGGCTGCATCCTCTTCACTTCCTTCTCATGCCTCTCCTAGTACCTGGCCCAAGTTTGCACTCAGAGCTCTATCACGGTGTAATGGCTGGCATTTAGGTAAAGACCTCCTTATGCAGAGAGCTCTGGACCCAGAGCCACGACAGCCAGGCCCATGTTCTGGCTTATCGTACGGGATTCAGCTCCCTCACTTCCTTGTGGAAAGTGGGGAGATTTTTACCCACCAAACTTCTCTCCATACTCTCCCTTCTGGAAATGACGAGGGTCTGCTGTGAGAGTCTCATGGTATATTGTCTAGTTTCCTCTTGGCCACGCCCATGGAATCACTTATGTCCTGAGTATGGAATGCAAGGATAGGCACGTCTTAGCACAAGTCCAGATCCAGAAGAAGCACAGGCACTTCAAGTTTAGCTGCTGAATGTCGCCCTAAAGCATTCCATGGAAGTATTTAAAAGTATCTATCTATTATCTATCTATCTATCTATCTATCTATCTATCTATCATTATTTGTCTTTCTTATATATAAGGTCTGTCAGGAAAAAGTCCAGCCACTGTTAATATGAGAATGGTCTGCGTGACATCGATGTAACCTGGCAGCCGAGGAGAGTGGACTGGAATGCACATGTGACGACTTCACTGTACCAATCAGTGGGGGTGGTAGACGCCCTTGAGGGGGCATGTGTACTATGTGGCCATGGCATTCAAAATGACTGAGCAAGTAGAGCAATGGATCTGCATCAAATTTTATGTTAAGCTTGAACGTTCCTCCATGAAAACTATTTGGATGATTCAGAAGGCCGCAGCTATGGGGAACTGGTGATTGGCAATTTCATCATGACAACGCACCTACTCATGTGTCACGTCCCATGTGTTGGGAACTGTCCTGTCTGGTTTCAGGAGCTGTAACCTTGCTGACAGGCGAAAAGGCCCCATGGCTAGGGGACCTTGTGACCATAAGCCACTAAGGAGACAAAACTTATCCTCTTGGCAGGGACACAGCCTCTGCCCCCTTTACTTCACCCTGCTTGGCCCTTGGAGGATGGCTGGATAGTCAGTGACAGGTAAGATTCCTCAAGGAAGGAATAACCTAAGACAGGCACAGTCACAAAGGGGCCATCAGGGAAGGATTTAGGAGATTATGGAGGAGGGACAAAAGACCCTCACCGCTCGGTTTTGTCATAGCCAGATTCCTCATTCTACCAGTAAAAAGTCTCCTAATCTCTTGGCTGCCTTGCTTCTCCCAACTGATTCAGGCCTGAAACAATGCTGAAGGGGGGTGCAGCCCTGTGCTGGAACCGGCGGTTCCCGACACGGGGGTGATCAGGTCTGAGAAAGAATGCATTAAATCCTGTGAAATCTGCTTGGCTAAGAATGTTCTCAATTTAAATGTTAAAGGTCCAAGCACAAAATAAGTTTGTTTTCCCAGGTTTTATGGCTGATTGGTGTCACCGTGTCTACCAGATCCTGACTCAAAAGGACCCCTGTGATCTCAGAAATATTGTCTGTAAACCATACTTCCTTTCTTTGATATGCATCCTTATGCAAGCTAAACTCAGTAAAAGCCCATTGAGAGAGAGGCTTGAGGTCCTTCTCCTCTGAGAGACTGGTCAGCCTTTTCTCCCCAAGCAGATGATGTCTTGATAGATTTATTCTCATCTGTGGGGGCTGGGAGAGCTCTGCTGGATGGAGCTCCTCCACACTCATGCAGAGTTTTTTTGAGAAACATCAAATCACCCAGGTGACTCAGCACCCCCTACAGCCCAGATTTGGATCTCTGTGACTTCTGACTTTTCCCCAAACTAAAATCACCTTTGAAAGGGAAGAGATTTCAGACCATCAATGAGATTCAGCAAAATGCAAGAGGGAGGATGATGGAGATTAGGAGAATTGTGTGAGGTCCCAAGGCACCTACTTTGAAGGGCAATGAGGCACCATCGTCTTATGTACAATGTTTTTTGTATCTTGTATCTTCTGCAATAAATATCTCTATTTTTCATATTACATGGCTAGATACCTTTTGGACAGACCAGATCATTCTATGTTAAGTAAATTTTTCTTCATAATTCTTTTGACCTATAAATTACTTAGAAGTGTTTTTTTTTTATTTTTTTTTATTTTTTTTAAATATATTTTATTGATTATGCCATTACAATTGTCCCATTCCCCCCCCTATATTCCCCTCCACCCTGCACACCCCTTCCCACCCACATTCCCCCTCTTTAGTTAATGTCCATGGGTCATATATATGAGTTCTTTGGCTTCTACATTTCCTATACTATTCTTAACCTCCCCCTGTCTATCTTCTACCTACCATTTATGCTTCTTATTCCCTGTACCTTTTACCTCTCTCTCCCCACTT
>VMDR010005648.1:0-50227 GCA_007922815.1 Macrotus californicus
GGGATGCCTACAAACAGGGTGAAAACAAAAGAAAAGTAAGAGAATAATGAATTCAAAATTCAGCAGAGTGGATACTTCTTCACAGGAGAGAGGAGAATGCAGTTAAGGGGAGGTATGCAGAGGGTTGCAAATGTGCTAGCAATGTCTCATTGTGGGTGATTATCCAGGTTAATTTTACTACAAATTTTTACTTATGCTCTTTGCTCCTGGACCTGTGTGAAAGGCTTAAAGGACAGCCTCCTCAGATCTGGAACAAACATGAATATGCTCTCATATTAATGAAAAGGTTATCAGTTTAAAAATCTTTGTCTCTAAGAAACTGTGATTAGGAACCTACCTTGCTTTTTAATATCTTTTCTTGTTTTTTGTAAAAAATAAAACTTCTTTAAAATAAAGCACATATATTTTAAAATAAAAAAAATTTTAAATTGTATATATGTACCATATATATCTGTATATATAGTATATATAAAAGATATAGTATATATAGTTAAGTTCACTTTTTAATATGAAATACATTACATCACATTTCATATGTATATCATATTAAAAAGTGGACTTAATAGCAGGATTCGAACTACAATATAGCTGTTAAGTTCTGTGTTGTCATTCCCCCTGCTCAAAATGAAGTTGTTGCTTAACTACACGCGTCTGCTATGCTCCTGTAGCAGCCAGTAACGCTCGGTCTCATACATATCAAAAAAAAGTGAACTTAAAAGAGATATTAGGAAAACTACCAGATTCTACCTAAAAGCCTTCAACAATTATGACTTATCTATTGTTTAATGTTGACGTGATTTAGTAAGCACTTATGAGATAAAGTAAGAATGGAAAGAATGTGGTTATGAAGCGGCTCTTCAGTGAGCCTTGACATTTGGAGCAGGCGGGGAAGAAGTGAGACTTAGAGACAGCTCCGCTGATTGCAGGGCAAGTGCTCTGAGTAGTTCCCGCGGTGCATCACTCGCCACCAGTCACTCCACAGTTGCAGCGAGGACCGCCTTCTCCCGTTAATCTTGGGCTAGGAAGAGTAACAAGTTGTAAAAGCTAATGACTTGTGTTCCACCTCACGCCCTGCTTCTGCAGAGGCTAATTAGACCTCCTACGTTTGCGCCCCTGAGCTGCCCCCTTGTTAGCTGTCTTTTCCCCTCTGAATCCAGTTCTTCTAAATGACTTCAGTTTTTTCACTTAGGGAATCCCGCCTCACAAGGACCTTTATGGCCTAGCCTTTCTTTTCAAAATCAAAATTAATTTCTCTAAAAGCCCTAAACTTCTATTATTCTGTCCCAGACCATACAGTGTGACTATAAGGAACCACACACTCCTGCACTCTAAGGGCCCCAAAGTAACAATCTACAAAGGGGAATTCCCACCCACCCCCAAAACCCCAGAATTATCTTCTGGAGGGCAGGCCACTTGTAGTACAGACTCCCCCTGACAGGGGAGTGTTCTAGGAACCCATCTGTGTCAGTGCACCAGCTGGTGTTGTTGTGAGAAGTTGCATTTGGCTTCAATGAATTTTTTTTGGAGACTCAACATGTTTGCCCGTTTCATGACAGGCGATTTGCGAGTGCACCTGCCCACACCCCGCTGAGTATTCAGCAGTTTTTGAGCAAAAACAGCATGACCCCCATGCTCCACCCTCCCTCCACTCCAAGCGACATTTTTTTGTTCCCCGGATGAAAAAAAGTCCTCAAAGAGAAACGTTTTTCTGATGTGAAAGAGACAAAACCAAAAACGGCAGAAGCACGAAAAGGCATCAAAATCAACAAGTTCAAAAGCTGTTTTAAGCAGTGAAAAAAATGACTCAATAGGTATATTGTATCAGATGGAGAGCACTTTAAAGGTGACGGAAGTTTAAACATGTAAGAACGAATGCACAATTTTTTATAAATAAAGTCCAGTTTTCAGGAGGAGTCACCCCTCGTATAAAACTTCCTATGTAAATTGCGAGTTCCTTGCAGAGAGGAAAACAGTGTGTTCCAAATCATCTCCGCTGTCTTCTGAGGCAGCTTCCTCTTACGGCAACTTTAACCTCTCCAGGTAGCTGCGCCGGGGCCTCCCTGACACCTGGCTGCCCTCCCCTGTCTCCTCTTCCCCACCACTTCTGACCAGGCCCCGACCAGATGTGACCCATATTCCAGGGAGAGCAGGGCAGCAGCCTCTCTTGGTTGACTTGGGTGACTTTGGTGCAGGTCCTTCCCTCCAATGCTGTCACTTAGGGTAAGTCTGACTGGTGACCGGTGGCTTACACCAGGAGGACTGATTGTTACAGCCTGCAGAGAGTCACCCTCCCACTAAGGTAAGTCATCTGGAACTTTGCAGTTTCCCTGAAATACCAACAATTTCAAAAAGCTTTTGCAAAAATGTTTTAAAAGTCAGGGAGGGGGTTGGGGGTGGGGGATTGCTACAAGGCTGAGTAAGTCACAATGTGTTTACAGTATAAGTTATTACATACATAAATGATGGGCACAGTGAAGGGCATATAGACTCCCAAAGGTTCCCATTTACCCATGAAAGACGATGTTGGACGGCTGAGTCTCCTGAGAAGACCGCAGATCCAGTCCAGGCAGGGTTAATTGGGACTCAGGGATTTTCAGTCTTTTCCACAGAACAGCTGCTAGCACTTGAGTGCCCTCTGCCCTCTGGTCTGTTTTGCATTTCCAGGTCAGAAGTCAGACTTCCCAATGGCTACCTTGGGTCCCCCGGACTTAGCACGGCCCCTCTGCACACTGGAGGGGGTAAGCCTGCTCAGCAGCAGGGGTCTTACTGTCATTTGCACCCTCTCGGAGCAGCCTGCCCTGTGCAGCCTGCAGCCCTCCTAACAGCCTTGATGGCTCCTAGTGCAGCCTCCGGGCGGGCAGAACTTACAGCCTTCCTCCCCAGCCTTTTCCTCCAAAGGGACAAGTACTTTAAAATCCACACGTAAGGTTCCTCTCATTTCCCAGTAAGGAAGGGCACAGGGAAACCAGGCCTCATGTTACCCATAGGCAGAGAGGAGCAATCTTACAGGGCATGGAATCCTTTGGCAGAGTATGTGCTCCTTCAACCTTGCAGGAGTGGTGGAAGACAGAGATTCGACAAGATTGTCCATGGATACAGGATGCTGGGGGAAAGATCTATGGCCATCAGATACTCAGAGTGTTTATCGCTTAATGTTTAAGAGCCCTGCTAAGCTTTCAGGCTTCTGTGTCAGGCAGACATGATTTTGAATCCTGGCTCTGTCATTCAGTAGCTTTCTGACCTTGGAAATACCACTTTACCGCTAAGACCTCAGTTTTCCCATCTGTAAAACAGGAGGTTTGTTGTGATGATTAACAGAGACAACATACAGGGTCCAGCACAAGTAACACCCTTTTTATTACAAAATCATGAGCCTGTAATTCTGTAACATAACAATATCACACTCAAGCGCACCACTTGACATTTCAGGTGAAATGTTTAAATTAAAACTATAAATTATTACACCCATATTACTACCCTACCAAACACACTCAAGCAGGCATTACTTCTCCTGGACCCTGTATATAGAAACACAGTGCTTGGCATATAGCAAGCCTTCAGTAGGGGTCTTCTACGGACTCTTAGCAGTTGAGAAAAAAATGTCCCTCCCTCTTCAAAGTACAAATTTAAATGTGACGGCAGTGTTGCTTAGTCACTTTTGCTTTTCATATATTTGGGCATAAAACCCCAGTGGATTCTTAAGCTCTTGGGTGTGAATATTTTAATGATGGCATTCTTAAGGGACTTACAAAACTCAGTTAACCAATCAAGGAAACTTTCAGCAACTAGAAAGGAGCCCACATATGTCTACAGAGGCCAACATATAAGCTTCCCCTCAACAAGAAAAAGAGGTTTTTACAAAATAGATGTAACTCTAATTAGAGCCAAATTTGAGGAAAACTCTTGAATTGACAACATGGCAGAAATTGATAACTGCCCCCTACAGCCCCTGCTGTAGTAATAAAACCCCGCGTTTTTAACTAGCACTTAGCCATATGGTCAAGTTCTGGCCAATCCAAAATGAACATGAGTAACACGTGCAACTGCCAGGCATTGCTACAAAGCGGGCGGGGCCGCTACACCGCACGCCTTCCTGCCTCCATGAGCTGCAGTGCAAACGTGGTTGTGAGCCCAACTGGATCATGTGGAAGAGGCCCACCCCAGGAATGGCAGAGTGCCGAGACTGAAGAAGCCTGGGTCCCTGACACCAAGAAGTTTCCCAGCCAGCCCTGGGCAGCTCGTTAGAAGAGCGAGAGCTCCTACCTCCTAAGGCCACTTGCGTATTTGGGTCTTGGTTACAGCTGCCAGACCTGTAAATTTGTGGTGCAAGGCATCACAAGTTTATTGAGAGGATGGGAGTCTATGGAACCTACATCATCTAGTTTTTCTTCTTTGAAAACAACTTGTGAGAATGAAACCTTGACATTTTGTATGCCTGCATGATTTCCTAGAATCTAGCACCTTGGTGATTGAATTTAAATATCTATTTCTCCTCATCTCCACAGCCCCTCCAAGTAGCTTCTCCAGTTTAGAAGAGCTCTTTTCAAAGCCAACTCTTCTTTTCTCAGACATAAAAATATTCATGAGTAAACACACTATCATAAAGGCCAGACTTAGAAACAGCAAGAGGAGAAAGGCTGAGGAAAAAAGGTCTGAAGAAAAGGAGAAAATGGAAGTATCAGTTGGATTGTGTGGTAACAACAGCACAAAAATATTCATTGACTCCTCTCCTTCTTTAACCAATTCCTTTGCAAACTGAAATCACCACATCCGGCTTCACCAGTTGAATCTTAGTGAGCCCCCATGTGCTTTCCAAAATTAAAGGTAGCTGATGATCCCAGACCTTTCTTCCTTATTTCTCTGCTCACTGGTGTCAGGGCTGAAGGTCTCTGACCTTACAGGATATACCTGGATTCTGAAGAAGAAAATTAATAAAATTGCTTGGGCGGCACCAAACATCAGTGAACTAGCTCCAGGCAATGGTGACCCATCTGGATACTTTTATTTTGATTCCCTGATAACAGCCTTTAGCCTTTAGGTTGCTTGATGGTCTTATAAAACTCTGAAATTTGGGGCTCCATTGTGATACACACTAAGGCTATAAGGATATATAAAACATAGTCACTAGCCTCAAGGAATTCATGGTTCAGTAAAAAAAGAAAAAGAAAAAAAACACTCAAACATTGCCCTGGCCAGGTAGTTCAGTTGGTTAGAGCATTGTCCCTGTACGCCAAGGCTACAGGTTTGACCCCTCAGTCAGGGCACTTAAAGAATCTGCCAGTGAATGCATTAATAAGTAGAATAAACAAATTGGCCTCTCTCTCTCTCTCTTTCTCTCTCTCCCCTACCCCTAAAAATCACTAATTTTTTTAAATCTGTAAAAATAAAATTCTGTTGTGATAAGAGATACAAGGAGGAGTGAATAACTGAGAACACTGTAGAAGGCTTCACAGACAGTGACAGTGGAGCTAGGTTTTGAAGAGTGTGTTGGAGTTTCTCAGATATATAAGAGGCAAAAAAAGTATTCCCAACAAAGTGGATGGAATATGGGAAGCTTGGGAAGTAGTGAATGCATATTGTGGGTCCAGCTGACAGGCAGTAAACCAAAGCTATTCACGGAGTAAATGATGGTGGGAAAGGTTTGAAACGGAATTTGAAGCCCAATTGTGAAGAACCTGATGAACGAGATTAAGAAACAAATTCTTGTTTTCTTGGCAGATCCAGGCCTAGACATATGAGCTCCTTGAGCAGACTAATAATTGGATATATCTCCAAATAAGTAGCTCCTAAATATTTTTTCAGCATGTCAGCTATTCAGTGGGGTTGGGAGTGGAACTGAAAATTTATTAATAAAATCTGCATAAAGCACATAAACAAAACAGATACCTATACTGATCAGGTGTTGCCGGTCAAAGCAGAGCTTAAATTCTGGAAGGAAGTTAAATAGTTCTCACTTTTCCACTGTTCGTTTTCTCTCTTCAGTTAACCTCTGGCCTTTTCTAAATCAGACATCTTCTTGGGAACCATATTAAGGTTTTAAAATTTCAGTGATAAAATGAATCACTCTTATGTGGTAAACAATACTTTGACATGCATATTTGGTATCTAAATTTCAGCTTCCTGCCAACTTCCCACTGATTGAAACCTTGCACATATGGAGCAAAGTACTTATCAGAGAAAGGGCAGCCAGGGAGGGTTATTTACAAGTTTTCCGACGTGGGCCACCGTCTATTGCTAATGGGAATGGAATCAAATTACTATTTCCCATCATGTAAGGACTTGAGTGTAGAAACCTGAGTTATCTGGCACCATTCCAGTAACTCAGAGATGGATTTCCTGGGTGAGCCCACCCTTTATCAGCTTTATGTCTGGGAGAATGGTTATCATACTTTTTTGAAATCTTTCTAATTTTTAGTGTACCCTTTCATCAAGAGAAATTTTGTGGGAAGCCCACACATAAAACAGATAAAGGCAGGTCTGCCCTGACTGGGATGGAGGAGTACCTAGGACCTTCCTTGTCAACATTAATGGTGCCTGAATGTAAACCTCAGGGTTCTATGACTCTGAGGAAGGGGGAGGTAATGGGGGTATTAAGCAGGAGTGACATTATCTATTTGTGCAGCACCCTCCTTTTGCAAAGGAGGAAACTAGAGTCCAGATGAAGCTCAAACCATTGGCAATGAATTTGTAGCCCTTGGAGAGGACAAAATTAATTAGATTAATTAGTGGGTGCCATCACCTTTTAATAAGTATCTGCCAGACTCTGAATATAAACACACACACATACACACTGGATATCACCCATCCCTTCAGAGCTCACTGTGAATGCATTAACCTCTCTAATGTGGCCACTTCTACAGGGGACAGCAGCGTCAGGAGTGGCACGGGTGAAGCTCATTATCACAGGATGGCTGGTCATAAAACAGCAGAAGCAGAGTTTTCCTGCTGGGAGAAGCGTTTTTACCCACCTGCTTCACCAAGTACCTCTGTCAACATGAATCAAGGCAAAGTGCAAAGCACATGCATTTGCTTGTATGTACATACAGTTGTGGCAACAGAAGCCTAGGTGAGGTGGGCACCTTGGTCTCTGATCAGCGGGCCCCCCGGGCCTCAGAGCTTGGTTCCCGCACATGCGAAACCGGTCATCTCAACAGCTGCTTCTCCTCACAGGCATTCCCTCTGGGCCATGTTCATCCCTTTGTACCCACCAGCTTTTCTTTTTCAGATCTAAAGCTACAGAGCCAAGAATCAGGCTTACACACCTTGCCCAGGAAAATGTCCCATGAGTGCTTTCACATTAAAGATGAGAAAATATGAGCTTGATGTGTGTACTTAACGTGTGCAGTGCAAGGAGTCTGGTACCTAAAATTTCACCCTGGCTAGGTGGCTCAGTCAGTTGAAACATCATCCCACGAACCAAAAGGTTGTGGGTTTGATCCCTGGTCAGGGCACATCCTACGTTGCTGGTTTGATCCCCAGTCCAGGCGTGTACAGGAGGCAACCAATCAATATTTCTCTCTCTCTCTCTCTCTCCACGACTTCCCTAATTCCTCTCTCTCTGAAATCAATCAACATATCTTTGGGGGAGGATTAAAATAGATAGATAGATAGATGATAAATAGATAGATAGATAGATAGATAATCAATCAAATACTTGTGAGAATCCATTTGAACATTTTCCCAAAGGCCTTCCTCCAAGTCAGCTCCCCTCAAAAAGACCATCTTTATCTAGAATTTCAGATTATAATTTTTAGCTACTGGTTTGTAGATCCTGAGTGCCTTTGAAAATGTGGTGAAAGCTATACCCTGTCCCAGAAAAATGCACAGAATTTTGTACACAGTTTCACAGAGTTCATGGGTACCTAGAGCCATGTATGAGAACGCTTCCTGAGGTCGACAGGTATGGTTCTCAGCCTCAGCTGACCATTAAGATCCCTGAGGAGATTCAAAACATACTAATGTCTGGGTCCCACCCCCAGAGGTTCTGATTTAATTGTTCTGGGGTACAGCCTCAGCTTCAAGAATTTCCAAAGCTCCCTGGTTTGTGATTCTGATGTGAAACCAAGGCTGAGGATCACCACTTGAGGTGACCTGATAGGGAAGGTGGTGACAGCCTTTCTGACACCCTCCATCCCCAGTCCTTACAAGGCACAGCTCTCATTGGGAGTAAGACCTGAGGTAAAGAGAATGTCATTGATATCTGAGGCAAGAACTGTAACAACAGCCTAAAGCAAAACAGCCCCAAAGGGAAGGTCATGAAAGAACCCTGGAGAGATGGCCTGAGAATGGCTGAGATGGAGCGCAGGTGGCCAGGATGATATCTGAAGAAAATAAGGCTCAGTGCCGACATGGCTGGTTGGCTAGGAAAGGGTTGTTTAACAAAAATCGAGGGAGAAGAGGAGAGTTTCACTAGAAATGAACACAAGAGATGGGACGTAGGTTGGCCAAGGGTCATAAAGCCAGAGTCAAGTTCAGCAACTTGCTGCCCCTTACCTCCTTAAAGATCACAGTGCTTGACCCTCATTTTCCTTCAAGAGAAACATACATTTTACTTAGTTTTTCCTCCCCAAACCACTTTGATGTTTGTGTCATTCCTTCAGATTTTTCCTCTTTGATAACACTATGAACCTGTAGCAGATAAAGAATACCCCCATGTTGCCACAAGCACAGAATTTAGGAAACCACAAGCTTCTTCTCCTCCCCCACCCCCTCCTCCTCTTTCCCTCTCACTTGCTCTCTCTCATTCTCTCTTTTGTGGCCAAGGTTCATGACCCATACCAGGCATTCTGCACAACACGAGTGTGCCAGAAGTCACAACAACAGAGCATTATGTCATGTCAACACAGTCCATGTATGAAAACAGCCAGTCTCTGCCTGGCAATAGAAGTGTTTGCAATTTCCACAACACTTTGATTTGGAGGGTTTTTAATTTATTCATTCATCTATTCAATAAATATTCAATGAGGTCCTGGTAAGTGCTAGGCACTGTCCTGGATGCTGAGGATATCAAATTTAAATAAGATCAGTCCTGCCTTTCCAAGAGTTTACAATCCAGTAAGAAAAATAGCTGTTGAAGCAGAGAAACGACAAATTGGTGCTCCAGTGCAGGAAGAGAGATGGGCGCACCGGAGTGGGGGCAGGGAGAAGGATGACCTCCCTTCATGCAAGGTCATGGCAGATTTAATGAAATGGAGGGAAGGTTCACAGGGCAGGACTGCTGAGAAAAGCTTTCATAATTTATCACTATGTGCATGCTGAAACCTTGGTTTTTACCAATATAAAACTTGTTGTTTTTATTAGCTCCTCTCACTTGAAAGTCAAGACTGTCCTTTTTTAGGACACTGAACATCAAGGAAATCTGTTGATGTGTGAAGCTTGGGGATGAGAGATGAAATTACTCATGGAAGAAATGGGTATTTCAGGCAAAATAACATGTTCTCTCTGAGAATCTCTTGAAGTTTGGTTAGAAGTTCATACCAACTCTTCGTGCTGGCTGAATGCCTGACTTCTGGGGAGTTCAAACATGTTATAGACACTTCCCCATGGTTGTCATAGAAACTCTCCAATGGGGATTGAATGCCCAGTAAAAGCAGGAGGTAGACAATAAGGAGGAATATTTGCTGAGGTTGCCTCCTAGGGCTCCCACCTGCATCTGACCAGATCTGTGTATTCAGTCCTCACCTCTCCCTCCAGCTCTAGGCCTCTCTGTCTACAGGCAATTAAACCTCTCCCCTAGCTGTCCATAACCAAACCTAGCCTCTACCCCCTCCACACCTGTGGGTGGGAAAGCACACACATAACAGAAACATTGGAAACATTACACTCTAATGCAGATAGAGACAGGAATTCTGATCTCTTTTCCAGCAGTTTTTTAAAAAATCAGATCTGATAGCAAGTAATGAAATGGATTAGTTGACTTTCAGTTCTTTCTCAATCCTTTCCTCCTTGAAAAGTCCCAATAACAGAAAGACAGGAAAAGAAAGAGTCCCAAGAAATCCAAACAGAATGTGGCAAAAACTTTTACTTGCCTCCTAATAGGCACTCTCCTTTTTTCCCTTGTAACAGAACCTTGATTTTATTTGGTCCAGCAAGGCACAGAGCTGAAAGGCATTTCCCAGCCTGCTTTGCAGTTTGCTGTAGCCATGTGACAAAGTTCTGGTCCATATTGTATGGGGCTTCCAAGAAGATTGTTTAAAGAGGTTTAAAGATATCTGACACTGCTGGGAAAAGAGCCCTTTGTCCTTCTACTTTCCTCCTTCCTGCTTCCTGGGATGTAGACATGATGGTTGGAGCTTCACAGCATTCTTCTGCTTCAGCAGCCTTTATCACCAAGACGTTGGTGATAAAAACTATGTGCTGAAGAGAAAGGTGTTTGGCTCTTTAATGACTTCAGGGAACTGCCCTGTGAACCCTGGACTGCTTTCTTCCAGAATTCTTCAAGTGACAGAATTGAAGCCACTGTGTACGTAATGTACTATATGCAGGCTTCCATTACAACATAACCTAACACTTACCGATACTTTAGGTAGTTAGGAGTTAGCTATATTTAATAATCTAGAGTTAACTATCATATCAGCAGTTACAGCTTGAGAGACGCCTACAGCTGTTTAGCAAGTATAACAATAATTAAACATCAGCCCTTCCCATTCTCAACATTGTGGCCATTTTGGATGCCAGGCAGTGACATCACCAGGACGAAGGAAATGGACATTGGGTGGATGGTCAACTGCATGGCTTGATGGAATTCAAAGGGCCTGGCAGCTATGTTCTTGGTCTTGCTACTTAGTCACTTCCTTCCGGGCCTAAATGCAGCACCTGGACGCTCAGGCTCCACAGCCTGCACTGGACTCAATCAGGTCGAAGCTCCATGACCCAACTTAGCACCAAGCAAACCACCCTGTCGTTAACAGCTCTGCTCCAATTGGCCTGATTAGGCAGCTGTTGACAAATCTACACACAAACAGGATCCAGCTTGGAAGAGGGAAGAAGACTCACTTAGCTAGGAAAGCAAGTTACTTTCAGCCCTTCCCAACTCATCTAGATATGCATGCACATCCCCACCAAACCCCAGGGCTACAACCTACGGATCACCAGAATAGTAAACAGATAAGGGACTGGGGTCATATTTTTACCAGAGGCACCTTCTCCCCCTTCACCACAGCCTCTTGATATTCCATCGGGTCAAGCAGGACTCAGGGCAGTAACTGCAATAATCAGAGGTTCAGGCAGACCTCTCTCCAGAAATCAGCTCTGCCAAGTCACCTCTGACTTTGGTCCTCTGGAGAGACACTGAGAACCCTTGTCCAGGGGTGCAGACAGGACAAGGGCAGTGGACAGAGGCTTCCCTTTCTCTGTTGTTTCTTTCGGCTTCCTGACATGAGCACAGCGTGTCCCGCTTCATGGATTTCTTCAGGGTTTCTTGGGAGTGCTGTTAGGCAGGAGTGTATTTCCGAGCAGTCCAGGGTGAAGCCCCTTGTCACTGGGCACCACAACCTTACACTCTGTCAATTCTTAATTAAAAACAGGGCTTTAGAATTTGAAAGGCATTGGCCAGATTTTTAACACCCTGTCAAGGCAACCCCACTTATCATGGCACGCTGGAAAGAGCCCTGTTATGGGCCACCCGAGGCCGAGGTGCCAGCGCTGCTGTTCGACTAATTAGCCATGGGAACTTGGGGAACGCAGGGCCTCAAGTTGTACCTTTTTTTGTCTTTTGTGTACACCTATACCAAACATTATGTACCCCTGCCTTTCTGGGTTTATGATCGAGTGGGGTGGAAGTGTAGGAAAGAGATAAACCCTAAACACAGAATCGCACCTGCACATATGTTTACAGACTTTGATGAATATTCTTAAAGTAAAGTACACAATGCTCGGAGGAGGAAGCATCTAATTTAGACCGACGGTGACATAACATTTTAGCTGATGGCTGAGGACCGGGCAGGAGTTAGCCAGGTGAAGAATGAGGGAAGAGGCCTCAAAAACCAGGGAGCAGACAGGTCATGGAGCTACACCTCCCTCTTCCTCTTCAACAGCTCCAAAATTATAATTTTTATTATTATGGTCAAGTGATCTTTATATATGTGTGTAATGTGTATATGCATATAATATATATGAGAATCATAATAGTCAAGTGACCTGTGAGAACCTGTTAGCCAAGACCAAAGAGAGATGTGAGCATCTCGGAGATGCTGAAGGGACATAAGACGGTCACCAAAAACCAGACAAGAACATTCACACGTCGGCCAAGAGCCAGACCACGCCCCCTCCTCCACCACCTCCAGCCCCTGACGTACTGTGAGCCAGGGTCTGAGGTCCCCCTGAGGGGAAAGAGTGGGGTGGAGGCAGCTACCCTGAACGGACTGCAGTTAAATCCTGAAAACCACTGCCGTGACCGGGCATGTTTGGAAAGAACTCAGTGCAGTTCTCCACCATGGGCTTTCTGCCGTGGAGATTGAGGGTTTGGGTTCTGTTTTGTACATCTGGCTGTAACCTGTGAAGTGCTTCTGTGTGGTATGTGCGTGCACTCTACAAAAGGAGGGGCAATGGAGGGGGGCAGCTGCTGTTGTCACGCAGGGAGGGAGGGAGGCAGGCAGGACAAACCACCATCTCTCGGCAGACTCGTGTACACTCCCCAAGCCCACATCCTGGCACATACTTCAGACTCTCCACCCGCACCCCCCCTGCCAGGCCCTGGCCTGAAATGTCCCAGCATCCTCCAGGAGCCTGTGGATGTCCTGGCCCTGGGCACACTTCTCAGCATCTCCTAAGTCTCCTTCCTCCTCTCTAGGATGCTCACGAGGAGGCCCGAGACTGGATGGGCCACCTCCCTACCGCCCCCTGGCCCCTGCATGCATCTGCAACCCTAACCTTAATGGCATTGCCACATGAAGAAAGGGATGGAGAGGACCAAGCAGAACTATAAATAAGTATAAATAAATATGAGGCAGCTTAGCAGAGGTAGGAACAGGCTGGACACACAGCTCGCAGTGTAGAATGGCAGCCCCAGGTCAGAGAGGTCATCTCCAGCCACCAGCCCCCCCCACCACCCCCCAACACCATTTAGATATCATGCCCTAGAAACCAAGACCTGGCCTAGCCTGGAGTACAAGGCCTTCCCCAGGGAGTGAATAATATCCAGGTCACCACTGATTTGTTGAGAGAACTTGAGCTTCTCCTTTCTCCTGGCAGACAGGGAGTTTGCAGGCAGGACAGCAGAACTGTACCAAGAGCTGACAGGACCCTGGAAACTCAACCACATCCCGAGTGACACTGGCTGGGGGTGAGGATGGGGGTGTGCTTAGAACACAGCCGGGAAAGAATGCTAGCCTCGGAGTCAGACACCCAACCTTGCACCCCGCCCTCAGTGTGCCACCTGGGACAAACTACTCACTTGTCTAAGATCAGGGAGAATACCTACTTCATGGGTGATGTGGCAGACATTGCTTGCGAAAGTGGCTAAAACAATAGCTTTATTTTTTCTATCTCAGCCACCTACTGCTCTGAAACGGCACTTTCCGGGTGCTGTGATGATTTACTGTTCTGTGTTTTGACTGCATCATCACTGTTGCTGCTGCTGCTGCTGTCCCTCACCAGACTATAAAATCCATGCGAGCACAGGCCACACCTGTCCTGCTCACGCATCCCCAGAACCTAGCATGTAGTAGGAACTCAGTAATATTTTCAATACCATTTGAATTCATTCAATAAAAATCAGTGTTTCTTCTTCTTTTAACCCTGCAGGTACATCAAATATTTCTGAGCTAGCAACTAGAGCTGAGTGGTTTTCCTGGAATATTCATTGCAGCACTTACACCCAAAATTACTGAGAAAGGAGCTTGAGGAAACCGGTAAACTCAGAAAATCACTAGAAACAGTTGAAGTGTTTATCTAACAAGATGCAACTAAGTCACACACCCAGGAGCCACTTTAGAATGAGGCTGTCAACCAGCTTGCTGCTGGCGGACAGAACAGGGACATGTGCTCTGGTCCATCCACCCCCACCTCCCAAGAGCACCGGCCAGGCTCTCCAGTCCCAGGGGCAGGCCGCAGGGACAGCAAGCTTCCAGTAATTGCAATGCTGTTTCTTCGGGAGAGGGAGGAGGGAAAAGCATTTTAGTAATAAGCACAGGAGAGGGAAAATCAATAAGGATGTGTGTAATGAATTTTTGTTTCCTGAAATAGCCTGGCAGGAGCCTTGCCAGGAAGAGTTAGGACTAATCAGTGACACGATGAGAGACACAAATCCAAGAACATTATTCAGCTCTGCAGGCTCCCCTGGCAGAAGAATGCTGGTGTCAGAAATTACACAGTGCCCAGCCTGTAGTCCACAAACACGGGAGAGTGTAGACGACGGTAACAATACTATCTATCTGGGAGAAACCTGTGCTTCACTGGCTGGCTTGGAATTTGAGAGGGCGCTGATCAAGTTGGACAAACTGTAATATTTTTTTAATCGTTTAAGTCAGATAAACGCCCTTCATTCTACCGTTGGGCTACGATGTAGGGGTTATAAGCATACTCCAACACTTCTTTTACTACTGCTCATCAGCTGCTCCCTCTTGGATGGGTTCCTTAATGTCTCTGAGCCTCTGTTGTGTCTTCCATGAAAGAGGGAGCTAATAGTCCCCTTGCTGCTGAACTATAGTGAAGATTAAATGAGATAAACATTGGTCACAGTGTCACAGGGTAACACTCAAAGAACTGTAATTATTGTTGTTGTCATTATTGTTAACTAATCCAACTGCGCTGAGTCCTTGCAAAGATCACTAGGTCCTCTGGTGGACTGTTTGCCCTTGACCGGCGATCACCAAGTTTCCGTCCTAGAACATCCTGTACCTGGCGGTACCAGCAGGTGTTGGCTCAATGAAACTGTTGAACTAAAATCTAGAAATATGGACAAGGCGTTTCTCACTTTCATTTTCTCCCTTAAGCATGTGTGTGTGTGTGTGTGTGTGTGTGTGTGTGTGTGTGAGATTCACCTGAAACCAACGGAGGGAATTCCCTTACTGGGATCTCGTGTCTGACAACTCACTCACTGATAACGGTGCAATTAGCCTTGTGTTAATACTTCTTAAACCACTCTGAAGCATTTTCACTTCTCGTCGTAATTATTTACAATGTAGTGAAGTGGCTCTGAACTGCACTATCACCATTTTATTAATTCCTGTAACTATATTTTAAAAAATTAATTTCACGGAGGCACAATTGGCATGTAATGAAGTAAACACACTACGTCAGTTCAGTGAATCTTGATACATGTCTATTGTATCTACCCAATACTACCACCTGAATCAAGCGGTGACAACTTCTTTAACAGGCTCCTGTGTGCCCTTCCCACTCAGTCCTGCCTCCACCTCCAGCCCCAGACAACCATTGTCACATCTGTTGAAGACCAGGTGTCCTTTCTAGTTTGATTTAAATGGAAACATACCATAAGTAGTCTCGGTCTTGGCCACTTTGGATCAACATAATGTTTTTGATACTCATTCATTTGATTGTGTGTATCAGTAGTACATTCCTTTCTATTGCTAAATAGTATTCCATCGTATGAATATAACACATTTTTTTAAAAATATGTATTGATGAACATGGGTTATTCCCAGTTTTTTTTATTATGGCTAAAGCTGCTGGTGATGTTCATGAACAAGTCTTTTGACATGTTTTCATTTCTCTGAGGTAAAAACCTAAGAGCGGTAGTGCTGGGTCCTGTGAGAAGCATGTGGTCGCCAAGGTGCTGTTGGGCTGCCTCCCTGGCAATGGGTTCCTGTGACTCCGAATATTCTCCCCCACCTTGGAGTTGTTTAAATGTGACTGCGTTTTACATTTACATTGTAAATGAGTCATCGTTCTATTTTACTTGGACTTTTCTAGAATTTCCTCTTCTCCACCCATCTTTCTTCAATTTCTAGAATCTCTACCCTCCCATTTAGGTGTCTTGGAAGGGCAGAAGTAAGGTTAAAGTGTTTACTATTAAATTCTAGAACTTGTTTTAAATACATTTTTAAAGTACTCACATGGAAATGACCTCAGTGTACAAAGAAGATAGGAGAATATATATATATAGGAGAAGATAACTACATAGATATACATATATGTATATATATATATATATATATATATATAATATGCATATATAACTACTTACATAGTTACATATATATAACAATATTATATAGTATTCGGCCATGAGAAAGAATGAAGACCTTCTATTTGTGACAACATGGATGAACCCCGAGAGCGTTAAGCTCAGTGATGTATAAGACAAATATGGTGAGAAATCACTGATATGTGAAATCTAAACCGTGCAGCGACAGAGAGTAGAAAGCTGGCTACCAGGGTCTGGGGCTGGTAGGGGGGTGGGGAATTGAGGAGATGTTGGTTGAATGGTGCAGACTTGCACCTAGAAGATGGATGGTTCTGGAGACCTAATGCCCAGCATAGTGAATAGAGTCAACTATGCAGTATTATAAACTTCAAAGTTTCTAAGGGACTAGAGCTTAAATGTTCTCACCACAAAAAAGAAACGATGATTACATGATGTAATAAAGATGTCAGCCACCTCTACAGTGGCAATCACATTGCAATATATAAAAAAATCACATCACCATGTTGCGCATCGTAAACTTACACAATGTTATAGGTCAAAGATGTCTCAATTAAAGTAAAATAAAAATGCTCAAAAGATATCAGAAGCTCATCTGCCAGAAAAAGTTCTTCCCCATCAGGATTGCTCTCGTTTGTATCACTGCAGCCCACACATGCAATTATACGCACTTAGAATCTCCTTGTCTTTGGGCAACTGTGGCCCTGGAATAATTTATTTACACCAGACAAAGGAAAGAAGAAAACAATAGCTTCCTTTGTACACTAAACTATTAGTTTCTAGGACCCTCTTTTCAACAGCCCCTCAGCATGTGGGTCATCTGTCATCTTTTGTAGTGTCCCTCCCTCTGGGCTTGTTTCCAGTCACTCCCGAGCCCTCTGGGGCCCATTACACGCCAGTCACTCATTTCACAGTAGCCGGTTACTGTCCCGATAAACAGACTCACTGCTTCATAAAATGTAAATCAACTGGCCTATGTTTTATTTAATGCTATTAATTCCTGTCTTAGAAAACAAAATCTCAATCTGTAGCAGAATGAAAGAAGTACACAAGATATTTCATTACAAAGATGTTGACTTAGAAAAAAATCTCATGTACTTTAAATTTCCAAGTTCAACATAACCAAGGCTTTCCTAGGATTAAAAAAATTAAAGAAACAACAAATTTTTAAGATGTAAATACCAATATCTTTTTAAAAGATGTGTAAAAGATTTCTTAAGAAAGGCCAGTAATGGTGTCTAAGACTTTGAGGCTCCTGAGCCTGTTTGGATGGTCAGATTATATTCCTTGAATGACTTACAATTATTTTCCAAACCCCACATATAAGAAAATGCAAATTCCCTTTTTTTGCCAAATACTTTTCCAGTTTTAAAACAAAGTCATTTAAGAAAGATATTTATGCCATGATTTCCTTCTGCTTAAGTCATTAAATGTTATATGCCACCACCTCTTTGATACCTTTGGAAGTCAGTTGTACGGACTTTTCTAAGCCCTTTTTCTTAGAAATAGAACATTTTTATTTTAAGGGTAAATTAGCTTGAACATCAGAAGTTTCCAGTTTGTGTGGAAACGCTGAACCTGGGAGGCCTGGGTGAGTTATGAACTTGGCAGAATGCATTCTCTGCCACCCTCAACCATCAGTGCCATTCCCAGCAATAGCAATGCAATGGTCAGATGCTGCTGGAGCAGAGCGAGGCGAGTCACCCCCACAGGTGGGTGATCAATAAAGCTGCCAGTCTCTTTTTCAGGTTTGGAAGCCAGGGACTCCTCAACACTCCAGGAAATGAACAAAAACAAACACCTCCACTACAAAAACAGAGCGCTCCACACCCAAGTGTGGAATTGCTCATAATTGTGAAAGTTTTTGCATTTAAAGGATGGTGTGATATGGAAATCATCATGGATGATACAAATATATTACTACCAAGAGGATTATGAAAGACATACTTATTCACGAGAAAAGGATACATTATGCTACACATCCTACAAGGATGGTCAATGCTATGACCAAGTTTTGGTAAGTGTGAATCACGGACCACCTGTTCCAGAGTCCCAGGAGGAGCTTGCAAAAATGTTCCTGGGCTCCACTCAAACCTACAGATGAAGCTTATGCACACTAAAGTTTGAGAACACATCAGTAAATCATGTTCCTGGGGTTATTCTGGCCGCCAGAATAATGGCCCCCAAAGACGTACACATACTAATTCCAGGATCCATGACTATGTTACCTTAGACGGCAAAAGGGATGTTGCAGGTTATGGACCCTGAAATGGGAAGCATGTCCTTGATTATCCAGATGGGCCCAATCTAATCACACGAGTCCTTAAAATGGAGAAACATCCCCAGCTGCAGTCAGAGGGATGAACGGTGTGAAGAACTTAGTCTATCATTGCTGGCTCAGGGAAAGTGGCCATGAGCCAAGAACTATGGGTAGCCCTGGAAGCAGGAAATGACCCTCAGGGAACAGCCAGCAGGAGATGGGAACCCTGTTCTACACCATGAGAACTGAATTCTACCAAGGACCCGAATGAGCAAGAAAATGGAGTTCCCTTTAAAGTCTCCGAAAAAATGCCCTGCTGACCCCTTGTGAGACTTATGCCTTCTGATTTATGGAACTGTAGGATGACAAATGTGTGTCGTTGTAAGACAGTGAGTCCATGGTGATTTGTTATGGCAGCAATAGGCAAGTAATATTTATAATCAATCCTGACCCACATTTGGGGAGGAAAGAGAAGTTAACAGAATTTTATAACTGTGTATACTATTACTACATTATATGTTACATATTGTCTATACTATACGTAAGTGTTATATTATATAACTGCATATTCATTACATTTCATAACTGTATTTATTATTTCATAACTGTATATTGCATCCACATATACACACAAAAATACACCACAATATTTGTTATCTTTATGGATTGGCATTATGAATCTCATAATGTTTCTCTTTGTGCTTTTAATTTTCAAAAGTTTGCATGACAAATATGTATTACTTTTATAATTAAAAAAAGTACTCAAAAATTAAGTCAAAAGAGGCAAATATGAGGAAACAAAACCTAATATGACTCAGTCAACAGTGTGCTGGACTTAGCCTGGGCAAGGGGACCCCTGAAGACCAAGTTCAGCCTCGGGGCACTCAGCTTCCTGTACAGATGCCCTTGGAGCATCTGTATGGGGACTCAAGCTCACTCATCTTCCCCTCTTTCATTCCAGGGACAGCATTAGGGACTCAATTAATTTACAACACCTGTTCTTCATGGGAAAGCAGCCCAGACAACTGATTAGATTATTTTAGTCTCTCATTTACAAAACCCAAAGTTGCTACAACTGGTGTTCTGTCCAATTGGATGAACACAATCAAAGCAGGTAGCCAGAAGACTCAGTAATTGCTGCTGCTAGAATATATTAATAGCTCTGACAAAGGTGTAGCATTTGAAATTCATGGTATTCATGGCTGACTATGCCATGCAGTAGAGAAAATAAAATAACATGCTAAATATTTACTAGCATGAACACAGAGTGTAGTGTAAAATGAAATTTCTGTTACAGCTGCTGAGTGTGCTTGAGTCAAAGGCAGTGCAGGAGGAGGTGTTGCTACCTGTCCACTGGCCCAGACCCCTCCAGACAAATCTGAGCATCCACAATGTCTGTCTTAAAATAACGATGAACCAGATTGACAGTTTGCTAACTTAAGCGAGAAATCCCTTTTAGGTGGGCACTGTAATAACACCCATGGGAATCTGAGCCAACAGATCTAAGTTCAGGCCTTGGCCCCTGCACTTACTTGCTGGGTGGCCTTAGGTAGACCTTGATCCCAAGCTGTAAGCCTTGGTTACTTCTTCTGTAGGAAAAGTTGCAACAACATCTCACTGAGGTGTTTTATTGAGTACACTAAATTAGATAATGCATACGAAGCATTTAAAATGTGTGATATAGGGGGAGAGCTCATAAAATGTTGGCCACTGTTATCCCATTGTATAAATGAAGCTCAGAAATATGCAGTAATTTGCCCAAAATCCCAGAGACAGAATGTGGCTGCAAATCCAAATGACCTGACTCCTCATGTATAAATCATAGATAATAACAGAAAAGATAGTGAGAAGTTCTATATTATTGGAAGGAGACTAGAATGTATACTCATTTCTGCAATATTTATAGTCACTCCTGACCCATGTTAGGGGAGGAAACAGAAACCCCTCCTTTGTGATTTGAAACTGCCTGAATTGAGGGCTGCCACGTCCAGTTGTGCCAGCTGTGCACACACAGCTCGAGAGGGTGCCTCTCACGTGGGCAGCAGCCTTGAAGGTCACTGAGTCAGGAACTGCAGAGCCGTTGTTAGCGCACTGGGGGCTAGCAGGGCACTGGAGTGCAAAGCTGAACTGCAGAAGCTATGTATTGTCAAGAATGCGTGCAGATGTGATCAAAACTTTCTGTGTTTCCCAGAGGCACAAGGAATGGTACTCGGTACCACTACCACCTCTTTCTGCAATGCTAAACAGTTCTCCGTTCAGAAAAGACAAAGCACTTTTGTACATGTCTCCATAATACCAGTTGTTACTTTGCAGTGCTTAGTCACGACTAAAAGTTTAAAATAGCTCCTGGGCCAAAACCTTACAGTAGGATTCTGAGGCATGAAAGAAATGCCATGAGTGGGGAAATAATTTCAGAACAATTCTTCTAGGAAACAAGAACATGCCAGTCATCAGTATTCCCCAACAGTCGGGACTGGGTGGGCTGCACACTTGTGGGCCTGAGAGCTGAGGCTCACCTTCATCACAGTGCGTGTTGCAGGGTGAGCACAGCTGTCTGTCCTGGGAGCTGCCTGTGCCAGGAGGCTCCAGAGAGCACAGGAATATTGTGTGTCTCATCTCTGAATATCCAGGGCCTGGCACAGAGCAAGGTATCAATAGATGTCCAATGGATGAATGAACTTCTAAATTTATAACTTCATGAAGAGGCCTATCTCATTATGAATAGGCCCTATATTTGTAGAAATTCAGTTGAGAAACTAAATTTTTGTCAAAAAGCAATCAGAGGACTGATATGAAAAAGGTCTGCCTCCCACCCCACAGTGAGCAAAGGAAGGCCGGGCCCTAGAGAGAAGTGCCCCCAAGACTGGGATTCTCCCCATATTGGGCTCATCCCCTCCAGTCCAAGCAGACATGCCCTAGTCCACACTTGGAATTAGGCACGAAGTGGACAGTCCCCAAAGGCTTCTCACGACGGCTCTCAGTGAAGTGTGCCTTTCAGAACACCCCCAGAGCCGTTCTTTCCATTGTCTCTGCTAGGAAGGGAACATGACAAGCCTACATTTACCAACTTTGGGCTCCCTGAGGTCTGTCAGGATGCAGGCGGAGCAAATGTTCATCTACATTGTGTCCAGTAGCCTTTCCCCCACTCTTTAGGCCCACTACTATATATATATATATATATTTTTTTTTAATGTAATATCTAAAACCCTTAGTCTTTATACTGTGTTTCACAGGTAAAGTCACAAAGCTGCCTCCATCCTGTTAGGTCCTTGACATATCTTTTGAAATTCACACAATCCCTTCCCAACCTTCCGAACTCCCAAATAATAAATAACCGAATAATGAGATTGTCGCCCAGGGTGAGATTTCATCTGAGCAATGAAGTGTGCACACCTAGGGTTTTGATTTCATTCTTTTGAACTAAGCTGATTAAGTGCTGAGCAGTTTAGAATCTTTTATAATGTTATTAGATTTCAGAGATGAAATGAATGGAAGCCTGACCAGAGACAAAAACAGTCCAATCCGACTGTGTGGAATATTTCTTGGGGCTAGCTTTCAGGATTCAAATGCTTGGTAATATATACAAACTCTCTGAACAGTGGGGGCAAAATTTCGATATTGAAATAACTTTTATGGTGCCAGGAAATTCAGTGACATGCCTTTGTCTTGAAGCATCATGCTTTTGCTTTAATGAAACCATAGATTATCGATTCTCAGACTCGGAGAACACTGTCTTAATGGACATGGTCTCGAGTTATATTACTGCTACAGCCATTAACTCGTGCGACCAAAAGCAAATGACTTCACCTCCTTGTGCCTTTTTTCCCTTGAACCTTTCTCACAGAATTTAGAAAAGCGAGGACACTCAATTAAGAAAACATTTGTGTCCACATGTAAAAAAAGGCAGTCAGAGTTGAATGCGTAACTGCTTCTCATGTGTCTGGCTGGTTTGCTGGAGTCAGGATGCCTTTGGCAATGTCACTCGGTAATACCTCAACAGACACAAACATTTCACTGATGTGCACATCTGGCTGGATCCTGAGACAGTCTTCCTTCCTGTCTCTATACCCATGCTGAAGATGCTGTACACATCCAAGCACTATTCTCATGCAGATCTCTCCCAGGCCTCTCACTTCCAGCCCTACTTTCTCATTCTCTCTTGAGTTTTATATCTCCAGTTATCCATGGGATATTTCTACATGGATATAAAAACATAATAAGCCAAGAACTACTTCACCACTCTCCCCTTTCCTGGTTTCTCCTTCCATCGGTGGTGCTAGGTTCTCCAGGCCCAGAAATTCATTTTTCTTCACCTCCAACATCAGGTCAGCCCACCATGCCCTACTCATTTTCTTTGCTATTAATATTTTCCTTTTTATTTCTTTAGTTTTACTCTAGGACTTAATCTAGGACTCATTACTGTATCTCTAATTTTTTGATAATTCCCTTCCATGTTGTCCTTATTCCTCTGATCTCTGTTATTTTTCCATACACATCTGCTAACTCAATCAGACAGAACGTGCCTCTCATCCATCATAAAAACTCTCATTTCCATAGAGGGGCTTTGGCCTTAGATCTGTTCTGTTTATGCCATCAGCTTTAGAAGCTTCTTGTGCATGCTCTGCCCCTATCACCGGTCCTGTCCTCCGGCCAAGCTCATTTGCGTTCTGGTTCCAATACACTGATTGCTTGTTCCTATTATTAATATTCCAAAAGAATTGAATGAATGAATGGATAGATATATTCAACAGGTGCATATGCCCACAACTCAACTCTCCTCTGATAAGTCTTATCTCTTCCCATCATAATCAAAGCAAAATATATTTAATAAAGCCTTTGGAAATGGATCTCCTTCACAGCTTGCTGCTACTCAGAATTGATGTTATTCTTCCCTGGGTTCATGTCTCAGTCATGTCATCTACAGTTTTACATGTATGTGTGTTCTCCTAGATTGCTAGTTGTTCACCAAACCCAGTTCCTCTTTTTGTATGTAACTGGGCATGTAATGGGACTACATTTCCCAGCCTCCCTTATAGTTAGCTAGGTGTGACTAACTAACTAATGGACAATGGAATGTGAGTGAAAGTGATGTGAGTCACTTCCAAGCTGTGGGAGCTTAAGACCAGGGTGTAACTCTTCCATGCTTTCTTTTCTGTTTTCCCTGGGGTGGGAAAGGGCAAAGAGCAAGTGGCCTTGGGAATCAGGCATTGAGGATGGCAATGTCACCTCCAGCCTGGGCCCCTAAATAATGAGGAGAGTCCACCACTGACTTAGAACATTTCCCTGGATGAGGATATGAAAGAGAAATAAACTTCTGTATCTGGGACCACTGAAATTTTACTGGTTCTTCTTATAGCAGCTCAGCCTTCTCTGAACAACTCCCTACTGGACTGACTCAGCAGGGCTCTGATTAGCTGCAGCAGTGTGAGTGGTCAGGATGACGCCTGATGAGAATCAAAGCTGCGGACATGCCTCGGGGTGGGACCAGGTGATCCAGCACTAGGTGGAAAGGAAGATAGACTCCAGCTGCTCTCTGGGGTTTCTCATAAGTGGGGATGCAAGCTGAATCACAGATGAGGAGGAAGACATGTCAGAAGAAGTAATGTATGGTCAGTGGTTGAGACAGATAAAGCAGGAGCTAAGAGAGTGGATTAAAAAGCACCATGGATCATCGTCACTGGGTTTGGTTCTATTGCTAAGTCTGAGGAATAGTAAGCTCTGTTTTGGAAGAGTTTAAACTTTTCTTCCAATCTTACCTATAAATCTCTAGGAGTCTTATTTCTGCAGTTCCTGATTATTTTCCTATCCATTCCATCTCCCAGAGACAACACAAGGTTGGGCCAAAGTAGAGTCGTCTGAGTCCCTACAATAACCCTCCTCAGTCCCCTATGCCCCAGGATGGGCAGAGTTCTGATGGTGGGGCTTCTGGCCAATGCCTAAACTCCATCTCATTGCCAAGGACAGCTCAGACCATGCTACCTGGCAGAAAGCTGAAGAAACTCCAACCTAGACCTCCAGATTGGACTGCCTTCCAGGGATTGAGTGGGCATAGGAACATCTCAGAGGCTAGTGAAGGAACGTTTTTGAGTGTGCCAAGGCAGAGAAGAAATTAGTGGCAGTAAGGTGGGTCTTTAGGGCACTGAGGAGCTGAAATTGGTAGACTTTGGGTTTATTCATTCATTAGATAAACAATTATTGAATACTTATTAAGTTCTAGGAACTATGCGTATAGAATTTTGATGCTATGAAAGTGTACAAAGAAGGAATATACCCACTTTTCTTTAAGTCCAATGGAAACTTATAAAAGCAGGGTATATGCTCATATCTGATATGCCCAGTACAAGGTTGTTGAAATTGTTGACATTTTGCACAAATATTTGAACTAGGCCACTTTGAGGCCCCCATCTTGAGCAGTTCATGGCTAGGAAGCAGGAAGGAACAAGCACAAGTAACACCATAACCCATGGAGAAGAGGCATGCCCCACCTGGATGGCCAGGTGAAATTATCAGCTAAGTGTCTATAACATGGCAGCTAGTAGGGCAACAGATCATAGAACTGAGAACTGCTCTTAATAAAGAGTTTCATTCCTGCAGCAACTTGATCAGCAACATGAAATCCAGGCAGAGCTGATTGACGAACAGCATCATTTCCTGGGCATAAGGCCAGGTAGTCTGGTGTTCTCAAACCAAAGCTAAAATTCCAGTTCAAGGACAAAGGCTTGGCCCTCCAAGTCAGGAGCTAGTGAAACATTTTGTCTGGAACTTAAGAGGAGATGCAGAGGAGTATCAAACATGACCAGAGCCAGCACACAGGAATGCCTGGCTTCCTCTGTCACTGGGTCTCAAGTAGAGGCTTTTTTGCCAGCAATGTTTCTACAAGATCAAGTCACTCAGCTCTGTACCCAGCTTACGTTAGGTTAGAACTTCACACCCCTGCTGAAGTTAGAAGCTCTATGTCCACTGTGAAAAGACATTCAGGCTCCCCCAAATTATGTGACTCACTTCTAGATGCTCTTTTCACTTCTAGAAAAAAGTGTTCTTGGGAAAAGAAGCATTAAACTCAATCATCCTAGGGTTAGTGACTTGATATGATATGGTGTTTATTCTAGGGATGTTTATACTTTAACCAGCCACGAGACATCTTTATCCCAAAGAATGGATCACCCAGGTGGGATAAGTATTATGAGATCAAGAACATAAGTCTGACACTGAGCTTTCCCACATGTTCCTCTTTCACCAGGTGAACACATGCAGGGAAGGTTTGGGGTGAGGGTGTATGGGATTACATGTATTGAGAAAAGCAATGAAGTACAAGTTAAGGACAAGGGTCTGTTCCTCCCTCCAAGGGCAATTAGCTGTAGGACAATGGCCAAGCCAGTTAGCCTTTTGGGGACATATTTATGGATGAAATCAGAATAACAACAGTTTTTATTCTTATATGGGAATAATGAGGATCAAATGAGATGATAAATATGGGCAATCCTACTAAATACATACAAATACAAAACATATTATTGTTCTAATGTTGCCAGCAATGTGTGCGTGTGAATCTGTTAAACAGTGACGGAGAAAGTAGCACAGCATTACCCAATAATTCTTAGCGTGGACCCCCAAGCAGTAGAAAGTAACTCTTTCCACCAAGAAAAGTATACACACACATACATACAGACACAGAGAACGTGCAGGTGGGACGGGGAACTAAAGGTTAGAGATCGAGCTGCCAGGCCAAGGCATACACACATCAAAGCTGAACACGGTAAATGAGGAAAGCAGGCAGACAGGGATTCATAAAATTCATGGTGGTGATTTAAAAAAATTCTCCCATAGAAATAACTTAGAAGCTTGCTAGTTAAAGTAAATTGGAGAGCAAAAATTAGAAATAATTCATAAATATTAGCAAGTGTCCTAAGACAAGGATGTTAATTCCAGGGCAGACAGCCTGGTGGGGGTGTGATGGAAACCAAGAATAGGAAGTGAAACAGTTCTGTGGCCTAAGGTAGAGTTCAGTTAAGGAAGGAGTACCCTGTCAGTTTCACCAGCTGATTACTGAGGACAAGAACGCCCACAGCGGAGCCATCCCTGCTGTGAGGGGAGCTGCCTGCGTGTAACCCGGGCCAGGTGGGAGCGTCGGCAGTCAGGACCCAGGCATGAAGACACCTTCCCATCAGGAGCACTATGAGCTCACTGCTCCCCAAGCGAGGGCTGGCTGGGGGCTCAGGGACTCACGTGGGAGGGGCTGCCCAGACACTACAGAGACCCTCTTTTCCCAGAGCATCCCAGGCTGGTATGGCCTCAGGCATGTGCGTCATAAGAGAACAATTCTCCATTTTGGAGTTTAAGAAAATATAAAGGAAGTGAGTGACTTGCTTTCCATAGTGTGCTTACGCCCGGTATGTGCTTCTCAACTTTTAAAGCAACTGAAAGTCAAAAAACTTAAAGTAGTTAAAAATTCAGAATTCAAAATGAGTTACTGTTATTTCTTGGAATCTGTGTGGCCAGCTTCTGTCTTTCTTTGGTGTCTGATATTTAGCAAGAGACAAGGGACCACAGAAATAGCAAAGGAAAGTTTCTAGAGAGCAATATGTAGTCATCTGTAATATGTTTACTTAGGAATTAGCCTTTAATCAACAGATTTAATATTAATTAATAATTCATAAGCTGCTCTTTGCATAGAAATGACATAATTATGTCTCTGATTCAACCCAAAGTGTCCACTGCAGAATATATAAAATGTTAATTCGTTGTGAACTGCAGTTAGGAAAAAAATTCTTTTAATTATGTAATAAGGCTCATTACAATGGGTAATCAACAAAGCTGCCAAATTAGTCCTCTGGTGGCATTTTTCTATATATAGCAAATAAACTTTTGTTTGCATAAAATGTGTGTTTAAATAGATTTTAAATTGCTATCAAGAAGGAAGCAGCAGTAAGTCCCTAAGACAGTTAGAAATGACTTTGTAATCTTTCAGTTCTGGGAGGCAGTAAAGATGGCTCATTTAATGGAAGAAAAAGTCTTAAGCATTCCTCCAATAGTTGAACAAATGCTCAAAACCTCCATGGGTTTGAACCGTTGTGGTGTTATCTTTTGGAGACTTGACTATTCCTGATAGAGTTCAGATAGCAGGAGCACTATTATCAGCAGGGTACTAATGCAGTGTCTTTATTGAGCAATGAACATCAAAGAAATAGAAAATGTGATCCCTGCCTTTTATTGGTAAGACCTCAGAATCTGTGTCCACACATCCCACGTGTGTGAACTTCATCAAACAGCATCTTCATAAACAAGATGCGGCGCCATCATTCATTCATCACTCACCCATTCTTCAAACACGTATTGATTACTTTCCTCAGTCGGGCCCCATGCCAGGAGCACCAAGTTGACCCAGACTGGACCTCTGGCCCAAAGGGCTCTCAGGAGAGACTCTGAAGAGTAGTTTGGGGCTTTAAAAATAAGACCATCCTGAACATCCACACATCATAGCCTCATCCTCACCACATCATACTTGGGCAAATAATTTCTCTGAGGTTCAGTTTCCTCACCTACACACGGGTGATCTCTACTTTGTGGGGTTCTTTAAAGGCTTCAGTGGGATAATAAAGGCCAGGCCCTTGGCCCCATGCATGGCAGACAGCAGTGCACAAAGATCCCTTTCCCCATCCTTCACAGCTTGGGTGCTAGTGGTGCATCAGCCTCTGCAGAATGTAATACACAGTATGATAGATGGCAGCTTTTATATAGTTATCTATGGAATTTAATTCAAATTAACTGACGTTTGTTTTAAGTGCTGTGCTAGATACAGGGAATATACGTAGAAAAGATCTAACTTTTTCTGCCTTGTCTTGGACTCTGCACCCACACTTTCTGCCCATTCTGGTCCTCATCCCACCCATGACTTTTCCTCTATTATGCCTTGGTCTATAATCATGCCTTGGTGTGTAGCCCTGAGAACATCTCTCTGGCCACATTTGTCCTTCTTCTCTGTAAATTCCTACATTGCGACCTCTGCTGCCCATCAAAACCTGCAAAGCCCTTGTAGGGACTTATGTCAGACTTCCTGACCCTGAGAGAGAGGGGGAAATTCACTTCCTCCCCCACCTCACCGCAGTCCTTTTCTTCAGGAAGCAGAACACAGCTCTGTAGGCCCTGGTGCACCAGCCAGGCAGGAAATACAACCCTCTGGCCAACTCCAGGTCAGCCTGTCAGGGTCCCCTGCCAGCTCATGTCACCAAATAAGTGCTTGGTTAGCTCTCGAAAGGTTGTGGGACTTTAGGCCCACTTCCAGAAGAGCATGGAGCTCCAGCAACTGAGGAGGGATGATTGAGTGGTCTTGGGCACCTCCTCATATTTAGTGGCTCAGAATGCCTGATTCACAGAGGGTGCTGAATACATGGGGAATACACAAAGGCATGAATCTGATATGCAGGCCACCCACTGCACACAAGCGTAGCCCACAGCTGGGAACGGCCAGAGCTTAATCTCCCAGCTTAAGCAGACTTTCTGAGACCCACTCTGCCAGGAGGCTGCCAACTATCAGATTTCACAGCTCTAGCAGGGGCACTGATCACTACCTCTGGAAGCACATGAGTTCATTCTACCAAATGCCCGTAACCAAACTGGAGGGAGATGTGGCTTCTGTAGTGAACACGTGCCAGGACTGACCAGGGATCCATCCAGGAGGAGCCTGCCCCGGTTGAAATGTATGAGTCCTTACGCCTGGAGTAAGCAACGAGTGCCTTGGAGATCCCCTTAGCATGGTCTCTTTCTACCAGGATATGCCCAGCTTTAAAAGGAGGGTCAGAGCCTGCACATAAAACCCAGGAAGGTCAGCAACAAACCAGGGTCAGGGCACAAATACGCTGAAGTTTATTGTTAGGCCTCAGTCACTTCATCCACTTGCCCTCCTCACCCAGAAATTGCTTTTAAATGGGATATAATAACAGTAAAAGATAGATTGGATGGATGCATGGATGAATGGATAGATGGATGCATGGATGCATGGATGCATGGATGGATGGATGGATGGTTGGATGGATGCATGGATGAATGGATAGATGGATGCATGGATGCATGGATGGATGGATGGATGGATGGATGGATGGATGGATGGATGGTTGGATGGATGGATGGATGCATGGATGGATGGATGGTTGGATGGATGGATATAGAGATAAAGATTGAGGTAGAGACAAAGACAGAGAGATAGACAGAGAAAGAAAGAGAGAAAGAGAGAAAGAATAAGGGAGGGTGTTTTAAGGCCTGACCATTTCCCATAAGTATAAACATTTAAAAATAAAATATAAACCTTTAGAAAGGAAAGCCTCTATGTGTAAAGGCTTGAGACAGCCCAGATTTGCCAGCTAAGTAGCAGAGCCAGCACATTTCAAATGCAGGTTTTCTGACTCCAAATCATCACCCCAGGCTGCACTTGCACATGACATTATATAGCCTTAGGGCCATACATTGGATAATTAGTTAGTCCTGCTTTTAAAAATGTCTTTCAAGATACAAAATCTGCTATAGAATCAAAGATGAGTTAAATAATTAGGGGGCAGTGATGACAGTGTTCAGATAGGAGGTAATTGAGATAGGAGGTAATACTACATTTTTGACTCACAAAACCATTTTCCTGTAGCCCAAATTCACTTTATATCTACATGACAGCTGCTGGCAGTGTTATGTAATTCCCTAGAGGCACCTCCTCCTAAAGACAGAAATTTAAATAACTGCATCAAATCCTGGTGACCTTTGGCCCTCAGCAGTGACCTTGAAGCTAATCAGACTTCCATTTTCGATGTGTTACAAACACCCAGAAGTGCTGTGTATGGTTCCGGTGGGCTCCTCCTGGAGCTACATTCATTTTTAAGCTATAAAACCATAGCAATAATTTCTATATAAAATTTGGAGAATTCCAGTCTGTAAGCAATTGGCTTTTCACCAGGGTGAATCACATTGCAAAACTAGCTATAAAAAGTTAAATGAGCAGCAAGAAGAGATTCTTCCCCAAGAGCCTCCTCAGGGTCCACCCCCAGGGTCACTGCAGGTGCTGAGTTCCAGTCGTACATATGGGGACACTTTTGCTGTCCCTCTGTAATCACTAGAGCCCCATGACCTTGGGGTGCTGGTTGGCTCTGTAACTCAGATGAGATGGATGCACAGCCTTTCACCGAGGCTCAAAGCCTTCTCCTCAAATCCCTCAGCTCACCACAGGTATGTACTTGTCTATTGTCTTTGACCTCCAATTCCCTGTTTCTGCTAAAATTTTGTTTTTCACTCTGCATCCATTGATCTCTCCTCTGGCATTGACCCAAACTTAGTACCTGCTGTCCAAAATCTCTACTTTCAAAGCAAGTTCAAGTAATGGTACTTACTATTAACAACAAAGATGTATTGAGTGCTTGCTGTATATCGGACTCCAGTGAAAGCACCTGTGTACAGTATGTCACTTGACCTCTGAAAAATATCCAGAACTGTTACCTGTGGCAGAAGTCAGACAGATTCACAGGGAAGCGACATCACATTCTGCGTAAAAGAAAAACAACATACTTGTGTCGGTCAGCCTGCTACCCTGAACTTCAGTTTCCCCCCAGGCTACCCCATCACCAGTAGCCACCCTATCTGCACTCCTACCTTATCTGCTTCTATTCTCTCCCATCCCAATTTTTCTGTTCACTTATTCTTTCTGGAATTAGTCTAGGAATCTCTTTCTTATGCAGGGAAATTCAGCCTCCCCCCAAATTCACATGAACACAACGACTGTGGTGCTCAGCAGAGCAAGGTGGCTTGTCCTGCAGAGCAGTGACCTTCCTTAGGAGGCGGTTGGGGTTACAAATAGCAGGTTTGGTCGATATTTGTTTTGGTTCTTATTGTTGTCGTACCTATGATCCCCAACCAACCAAACCAGACATCAAGAATAGAACTGGAACAATTTGTGGACACTTTCCATATTTGTAACTTAATTCTTGTGCACAGAGAGTGCCTTTTCATGTTCTAAACGCAGAGTTCAAAAGGACATATGTAATGAGAAGTCTCCCTCTACCCTGGTGCCCAGCCCCCGAGTGTCTTCTCCCTGAGGGGAACCCATTTCATCAGTAAGTTGTGTATATTCCAGGGCTGCTTGAGCATCTACATATACATCCTTTAAGTTTCCTTTTTTTATTACAATGGTTTTAAGTGGTAGCATCCTATGCCACCATTAGGCACTTTGCTTCTCTCCCTCAACAATGGCTCTGAGTACATCAGGGTACTTCATTCTTTGTTACAACTACCTAGCATTCTCTTGAGTTCCATAATGTATGTAAAACCAGTCCCCAAAAGGGGCAACATTTAGGATGACTCCAATGTTCCGCAGTTGTAAGCTAGAGTGTAATTAGTACCCTATACATATATCATCTTTTGAAGGACTTTTGAAAACATCTTAAGTGATACAAGGAGGAACAGAACCTACTTGCAAAGATCCATAGACATAGCAGGTCTCCCACATCTCACAAAAGAGAAATTTTGACAAGGGTCTTCCCTCATCTTCCTTCCTCTCCCCAAGCACCTTTGCTCATCTCCTGCTCCTCTTTGGTCTCAGAGGAAGGCTGGCTACGTCAGTGATGTCTTTTCCCATCAGTTATCCCCCCCTTTTTGCTTGCTGCCTCCGTCCCTCCCCCTGAACTCGTTCCCTCCCATTGCCCACACATACACTAAGTCTGCCCAGACAAAACACAGTCCACCGACCAATACTTCCCCAACTCTATTATCTCATGGTTGTCCTGTCTGCCTTTTGCCAATGAATAGTTGTTGAGCACTCATTACATGTCCAGCACTGTTCTAAACTCTTTACATGCCTTAAGCCATTTAATCCCTGACAACTCCATAAAGAAGTTATGATATTATCTTGCCCATTATTTACAAATGAGAAAATAGGCAGAGAAGTTAAGCGACTTGCCAAAGATTGCACAGCTGGCGCATGATGGAGCCAGGCTTCACAAACAAGCCTGATGACAACACTCGCCCTTGACCCCCACACGTCTCAACAGAGCTGTCTCCACTGGTGTCTCTGCTCCTCGCTTCTGACCCACTCCTTAACCCTCCACCTCCCCGAACAACTGCCCACCCTTGCTTTTCCACTGAAACCCCTGGAAGGCTACCGGTGACTCCCTAAGCATCAAACTTAAGAAACTTATTTTACAAACATTATGTTTTAATCATTGTATCTAGCAAATAGAAAATAGTACAACTAGAATAAGATGCAATTCTTATACTCAAGGAGCTAACTGTTTAGCAGCCTGGCAGAGAGACAATGCAATTTCTGTAAAAACGCAAACACCCACAAGATAATAGAAGAGCGTCTGCCCCACCCTGAGCTGTCCAAACAGGCTTTGTGACGGAGATGGCACCTGAACAGCATTTGGAAGGGTAAATAAACATTTTCCAGGCTGGAAAAAGGTGGAGAGCATGCTCCAGAAAGACTGCCCAGAACAGATACTGTTTGAAGCATACCAGTTCAATACTGTGGGGAGTAATCACCGTCTTAAGGAGAGGAAGGGAGTAGGAGTGTGGGGTGACTAAAAGGAGCAGGATGATGCGTGAAGAGGCTGGAGAGTCAGGAGGGACCTTAAATGCCCTGCTAGGGAGGTCGGACCTCACACCTACAAGGGAAGGAGCCAGACACTGCCTCAAGTCCTCCCCATTCAACTCAAGTGCCCTTGGGACTCTCCTGCCTGTTACTAGCCCAGTTCATGCCTTTTTAAAACTGTTATAAAAATATCCCTACTGCTTTTTCCATCTGCATTGTCTATCCACCACACCTACCACCACCAGGCTCATCTTTCCGCTGGTAGGACGTACGCCATGTTCCTGCTCAATTACTGCTAGGATTTCCTACTCAAATCTGGCGTTCCACACCCTCCATGATCTGAGTCCAAACCCCTTCTACTGAATTGTCAGCCTGCCCCTCTGCCCACCCTCCACTCCTGGGAAACCGACCTCCCAGCTCATCCTTGTTCACTCCAGCGCATTTCTGCTTAGATGCACCTCAGCTCTACTTCCCCATGTTATGTCCCCCAGGACCCTTCTTCCTGGACTCCCACCCCTTCCACAATAATTCATTCCTCTTCTAGAGTTTTATCTGCACCTCCTGCAGCATTTTACTTGCCCCTCTCTTTGGGCCTCTTTGGCAATGTAGTTATTTGTATATTTATTCATTCAACATTAAACAGGAATTATTTAGGACTTACTGTGTGCCAAGCATCGTGCTAAATGCTGAGTATACAGAGGTGACCAAAACAAGTTGAGGGGCAGTTTTGCCCCGACTCCAGAGACATTTGGCAGTTTCTACAGAGATTTTTCATTGTTGCAATTTGGGGAAGAGAGGTGTTACTGTTATCTACTGGATAGAGGCCACAGAGGATGCTAAAGGTCTTTACAAAGCGTGCAACAGCCCCCACAACAAAGAATTCTCTGGCTCCAAATGTCAATAGTGACAAGGTTGAGAGACCTTGAATTAGACATTTTTAGAGCAACCTGGGGTCAAAGAAGTGCTGTTTATTTTTAGTTTAGTATCCTCCAAGATACCCAGAACAGTGATTTAATACATAGTAGTTCCTAAATATTTGTAGGAATAAAAATGACTCCCATAGGATATAGAAAAGGATAAGTTTTAATTAGAAAAAGCAGTAAGAAATATTACTTAATTTCAGAGGGGAAGTCATAGCCTAAACATCTTTGCTATGGGTGTGGTAAATTAAGTTAGTATTTTACGTTCCATTGTTGTGTTTTCTTCATTATAATATTTATCATATAAATCCACCAAGTTATATAACTTATTGGGAAAGCAAGGGATTAATTAGGCAATTTTAAGATGCATAAATACATTAATATTAACAGCATATATATGGTGATGGGGGAACACATTAAGGAACATAAAGATAACATAGCAGAGCAAACTCACCTGTGGAAAATAGGCTTGCCATGTCTAGGACTATTCTTTTGTATTTAATAACGTGACAGATTCCTGGCACAATCCTCCTAGTCGTTATAGCACTATTAATTTCATCACATGCACCTTGAGTGAACTTGCTTTATTGCACTCGTGAGTGTAATGGGAAGGGTCATTAGAGGTCACTCACTGCCAAGGCAGACTTGGCATGCACAGCTTTTGAAACAGTTCCTGTGCACACGGTGAAGGCAAACATCTGGCAGTGGACGGGACTCAGGATGGCTAACACAGACTCACACAGACAGGCTCTTCAGGGTCAGGCTGATTGGAAGCTCCAGCCAAGCCCCCTTCCCCCCCACAAAGGGGGGATTTTCCTGAACAGCTGTCCAAGGAAGATTTTACTTAAAGGCATATGTCCTTAAACTTTCAGCCTTAGAAGCATACTGAGAGTTGACCTAATCTGACCCTTTCATTTTACAGAAAGTGAAATTGAGGCAGAGTTCACATGAGTTGCTAAGGCAGAGAGCTGGCGAGCAGATGCCCTGGTGTGGGAGACTTCTGACTCCAGCACATCTCTCTGCAGGTTCTTGCCATTATATTCTTCTGATTTTTAAACACATCTCTTATTGTTGAATGGAGATTACATTGAATATACCTGTTGTAGCTACTTGTCTCTTTACTTCATGTGCTATTTTATTTCTAATGCATTTTATATGGATGTGCACATATACTGATGTGTCCTTTGTCGATGGCAAACAGGTAGTGTCTGTGTAGCACCCAGTGTCTAACTAACCAGGACAATGAAAAGTATTCTGGATATTTCAGAGGGGATTTGAAGTGATACAGGTCATTGATTACAAACATGGTGGAAGTTTTGAGGGGCCCAAAATGCAAAAATTTTCAAAGCCCGCAGAAAAGCAAAGAGAAATGATATCCCCAGGGCTCAAGTTCACTGCCATAGTTGGAATCTGGCTTGTGAGTAAGACCCAGGAGGGGCCCTTGCTGTCACAGCCACTGTTCTCATTGCTGTTTCTACTGCGCAGAGCTGGGAAAGAAAATCACTTCTCTCTTTCTCTCGCTTCGTATTCTCCCAGCGGTACCTCCCACTGGCAGAACCTAATAAGCCAGCTGGCTGAAAGAGTCTGGGCAATAGAGTTAATAGGCTTCTTATCAGAAGTAGAGAGAAGGGTAAAAGAGGGAACGTTTGGACCTAAGTGACCACAGACAGCATCTGGCACACCTACCAATCGAAAATTCTCTGCGTGTCTTTATAAGAGCAAACTGCACATGTATTTAAAAATGTGTCCATTGCCGCTCCCATATCCGCCAGTCTCCATCATCTTTTATTCTTATTTCCAAGGCGCTTGGCATTGGAAATGCAGAGTGAACCAGAAGGCTGTATTCTGCTGAAAGGTAAGACAAACATTTTGAGCTCTCCCCAATTCACTTTCCTTTTCTGTGTTTTGTTTTTTCCTGCTTTCTGACTTTCCCATTCCTAACTTTTCCAAGATAGTAATTCCCTTATGGCCTAACAAGGCTGTTTACTATTCATGCTTTACTGTGCTGTTTACCCTTCTACAGTGAATGCAGAGATTCATTTGCCTAACAGGACATTGTTCCGGGATTAAGGGGGGGTATGGTGACTGAGTGTGGGTGTTTTCCAGAAGCATGTTTGAATTCCATAGTCTTACCCTCCAGAGCCGAGACTCCTATACAGTCAAGGCTTTCTGCATTTTTATTATAATCAATTCGAGGGGTATTAATAAATAATAGACTTTGTCAAAACAAAACACAGAACCCTGGTTTATAGATTTTTCTCATAGATATTCCCTGAAAAATACATAAAAACCAGTTTGTTCACAGATTCAACTAAATTTATTGACAGTTAACAATGTGTTGGTGCTGAGTGCTGAGAATACAGAAGAAGAAAAAAAGAGAGAAAGTTTCTATTCTTAAGGAGCTTGAAGCCTAGAAGGGGAGGCAGACAGAAAAATTAAGAGTGACAGCCCAGGGTACAAAGTGCCTAATGATGGTAAGCACACAGGGATGGGGGGACCCATGTCAGCCTGCGGGCTTGGGGAAGTTTCCAAGAGACATTAGATGAGTCAGAAGGGTACATACAAGTCAAGTGAAGAAGAAAGGAGGAGGAGGCCTTTGGGGCATGTAATGGGGAGGGGGAGGAAACAGGAGAGAAGGGAGGTGCAGGAATGACTTCCCCAGAGGGCAAACCGAGATGACACAATGGTTGTCAGCAGGAGCTGGGTTACTGAAGGGCGTAAATACCGTGCAAAAGGCTCTGTTCTGAAGGAAGTGGCCGCCCACCAGCTTCAGGGGAAAGAATAAGCAAACAACTAGAACAGGAACAGAATCATAGAAATGGAGATCACATGGAGGGTTATCAGGGGAGTGGGTGGGGAGAGAGGGTGAGAAGGTACAGGGAATGAGAAGCATAAATGGTAGATAGAAGATAGACAGGGGGAGGTTAAGAATAGGATAGGAAATGTAGAAGCCAAAGAACTCATATATATGACCCATGGACATGAACTAAAGAGGGGGAGTGTGGGGGGAAGGGGTGTGCAGGGAGGGGGTGGGGGGAGGAGATGGGACAACTGTAATAGTATAATCAATAAAATATATTAAAATTTAAAAAAAAAAAAAAAAGATCACTCTGGAAGCACCATGAAGGATAGATTGGAAGGGATCAGGGCTGAGACAAGAGGGATCAGCCAGAAGGCACTGTGGCACCTGGGTGTGAAATGACAAGGACCTAAACTATGCAACTGGAGAGGGAAATGAAGAGCAGAAAGCAGGGGGCAAGACATCTATAAGCCAGAAAGGTAATAAAACATAGGAGTGCAGTGAGAGCGGAAGAATCAAAAATGACTCACAGGCTGCTGATTGGAGTGACCAATGGACAGGTGGTCCAATGACAAAGGTAGGAAAATACAGGAGCAGGACAGGCAAGTTCGGGGACAGATAAGTGGCATAGTGGGAAATGGCTGGGGGAGAATTTTTAACACATTGAGTTTCAAATACCTAGGAAATATCCTGATGGTTGGTGGGAAATATAGATGTGGAGCTCAACAGACAGGCAGAGCTGTCTACATGGCTTTGGGAAATAGTCTGCTTTCTACAGTGAAGCCGAGGTTGTGCAAGAAATCGCACCAGAAGGAGAGAAGAATACCAAGAATAAATTGCTTGAGAAACTCAATATTTACAGGACCTACACAGTAAAAGCTACTCACAAAGAAAACCGGGAAAGAATGGTTAGAGAAGAAATGTGTGTGTGCTCTGCCTCGGACATAAACCTGCATCTTTCAAGTCGCTTTTGTTGAAAAGTAGCAGACCATCCTGCCACTTCCAGTTCTTCATTGAGGGCTATTAATTGTCTTTAAAATATACTACAGATCTGTGTGCTGCTCTTCGTATTAGGCATTCTGGAAGATGCTGCTGAGCAGTTATATCTATTTCCCTCAAATGTTCAGGACAGTGAGTATTCTCTGAGAGCAAGGGTTACTCCCGTCTTTAGGCAGAGGAGCCAACATTAAACTATTCCTTAAATACCTCAGGATTTATTCTCCCTCTCCCATTGATGCATCAATGACGGGAAATTTTTGCTGGATAGACCAAAATGCCCATCACACCTAGGGCCTCACGCTTTTTGAAGGAAACCATAGTTTTAGCAGTCCAAACCTTGAATCATCCTTTATGATTCTTCTTCAACCCCAACCCCTCACACTCAAATGTTGATATGCCATAAATTGCAATGCCCTTAATGAGGCCCAGTATCAAATCCCCTGGGCTCCTAATATTCAATTTCTATGTCACATCTCCGGAAGTCAGGTAAGGAATTCTGTGCCTTCTACATTCGAACTCAATTGAAAAGTAGTAGCTTTCACAATGGAAAATTTGTCTCACTGGGTAAATGTCTGCCAGGCCATTACTGTACCTTTCTGCAACCTTTATGAGGTGTGGAGTGAGCATATTCTAAGAGAGAAAAAAAAAAAACTCCCATAACAGGATTTCTCATGAGTCAGTTGCCAGAGTTGACGGCCAGTGAGTGAAACAAAATTGCGGCCGAGGGAGAGACGGGCTGTGCTATGGGACTCAGCCTCGTTAGCACCTGGCTGCAGGGACCAGCTAGAAGTCTTGAAGGATTTACTAGGAGGACCCTCGGATTCCCAGGTCCTCGGCACATCTCCAGAGGAAGATGAGGAAATGATAGTGTGTGTGTGGGGGTGCTGGTGTCAGCATGTCCGAGCAAAAACCACAGCCTGACATTTATTGCTCTGCCACTGTTTCCCACTGCGGATGTTCCCTGAAGGCTCTGGCATGGGGCACAGTTTCTCAGATAGAATTTAGTAACTCAGTTGGCATCCACCTGAGCCCTGTGGCAAGCAGGAATAAAGCTTGTTTTCCCTTAAAGTGACAACACGGTGATAAATAGGTCTCCCGTCTCTCCCTCAGTTGTAACACTCACCCCCTGGCTCTGCTGGGTATGAAAACTGTTTCCAGAAGCACCTTGCTAGAGAGAGGCGTGTATCGCCCCTGTTCTCCCAAACGGAGCCCAAAGCAGAGTGCCCGCGCAGAGCTGCCTTTGGTGTCTGGTGACTGTTGATAGTACAGATTTTCCTCAAGGTCTTTTCACCTGGGAAGAACCTCAGAGATCACCAGTCTACGGTTTAACCCTCCTCCCAGCTTCCCTGTCTGAGGACTGGCAAAGCCAGGACAGCTACAGAGGAAGCCTGACATGGAAGGGGGCCCAGAGAGGAGCACAGGGGAAGATGCCACCCTGCCAACAGGGCTTCCCGAGCTGAATTTAACAAGAAATGGGCTCACAGATGGCCTTTCCATTCTCCTTACTAGAGATAGACGGCAACCAAATTTTCCAAAACCTTGAATTTGCTCCAGACTGACTTTCAAGGCCACAGATTCTCACAGCAGATCAGGAGAACCCCAGAGTCCCACACAGGTGCCTCACAAGCAGCACCACCCCCTACCTCATGCAGAAGCTGCCAGGAGAAAGAGGTGCTTTCTGCTCCTTCCTGATATCCCCATGATCCAAGATACCCAGGTCTCGGGAGCCTAGGCTTCAAAGTAGGGTCATTTTAGTGGTAACAGCAAGCCAACCCACAAACCCGGAAGATGCCTCCCTGGCTCACATCCACTGACTGTTCGGAAACCTTCCATTTCCATCTCCTGCCCAGTTCCTCCCTCTTAGGTCTCAAATGCGGGTTCAGGAAGGGGGATCCTCTCTAGTCCTGGACAAATGCAGGCTCTCCTTGGTTGTGCTCCATGGATCAACCCTGGCCCCCTTTCAGAATCATGTGGGGAGCTCTTAAAGAAACAAACATTCAGACCCTACCACCAGACTCTCTGAATGTAGCAAAGGGAATTTTAAATCATCTTTTTAATTAAGTTAATTTTTTAAACTTAAGTATAGCCAGTATACAAGGTCTGGAAAAAGTCGAGCCATTGTTAATATAACAAGAACAATTTGTGCAACAACCGATGTAGCCTGGCAGCCAAGGAGAATGGGCTGGAATGCACATGCGTGAACAATGACGACTTCCCCGTACTAGCCAATGGGGGTGGTAGACACCGTTGAGTGAGCTTGTGTACTGTGTAGTTGTCACATCCAAAATGACTGAGCGAGTAGAGCAATGAATCTGCATCAAATTTTGCATTAAGCTTGAACATTCCTCTGTGGAAACTATTTGAATGATTCAGAAGGCTGCAGCTATGGGCAACTGGTGATTGGCAGCTTCATCATGACAATGTGCTGCTCATGCATCATGTCTCGTGCAGAGTTTTTTGGCAAAACATCAAATCACCCAGGTGATTCAGCCCCCTACAACCTAGATTTGGCACCCTGTGGCTTTTGGCTTTTCCCCAAACTAAAATCACCTTCGAAATGGAAGTGATTTCAAACTGTCGATGAGATTAAGGAACATACAGCAGGGCAGCTGATGACAATTAGAACTGTGTGAGGTCCCAAGGTGCCTACTTTGAAGGGAACTGAGGTATCATTGTCTTATGTACAATGTTGCTTATATCTTGTATCTTCTTCAATAAATATCTCTATTTTTCATGTTATATAGCTAGGCACCTTCTGGACAGACCTCATATAATGATATTAGTGTCAGCTCTATGGTATAGTGATAAATCATTTTATCTTATTTTTTATTTAATCTTTATTGTATGTTTTTCCATTACCATTTAGTCCCCTTATGCCCCCCTCTCCCCAGAAATCACCACACTGTTGTCCATGTCCATGAGTCCTTTTCCCTTTTTGTTCCATCCCTCTGCTCCCTAACCTCCCCCCTCCCTCACCAGCTGTTATCTGCTCTCCATCTATGAATCTGTCCCCATTTTCCTTGTTAGTTCAGTTTGTTCGTTAGATTTCACATACGAGTGAAATCACATGGGATTCCTCTTTCTCTGACTGGCTTATTTCACTGAGCATAGTGTTCTCCAGGTTCATCCATACTCTCACAAAGGGTAAAATTTTCTTCTTCTTTATGGCCAAGTAGTATATCATTTTAAAAAGGGACTCAAATGATTCTGACACAGCATCCATCCACATGCCGGCTTTGAAAGAGGAAGGATTCCAGACCCGAAGATAAATTCCTGCTCTGCCACCACTGCCTACGATTCTTTTAACATCTCCAGGCCTCATTTCCTCATCTCTATGGCACAAGTAATCTACTGACGTTTTTAAAGCAGTGATTTTTACTTGCATTTCCTTGCTGCCCTCTAAGCCTGAGCATTTTGCCTAAAATTTAGGGTCCCAGAGAAGGAGAGGGCAGGACCTGTGGGGCCACGCACCATTTACTATTTGATGAGCCAAGGCTCCAGACAGTGATCTTTAAATTTCCAGAAACTTCCACTTTCCGAAACACCTGGGGTCTGGAGAGTTATAAGGAAATCAGTGTTATGTCTGCTACACTTCCCTATCCCCCTCCTCCCTCTCTCTACAGTGGAAGGTAGACAACTCAACCAAAGGAAGCCACCTCAAATCTTAATCACGATGCATTTTCCTAAGGTGCAAAACCACCAAGCAACCAACCAAAAGCCCACTTTGAAATATCTGCCTCTGCAAAGCCCACTTGAACTGCCATAGCAACCCTCCCATCCACTTTATAAAGAGATACATCTCCAGCACAATTATGTTTATGTTTAATAATCAACCATAGAAACATGTACTATGTGGGGATATGTGTATATATTGCCCTGGCCAATTGTATACTAATAATAATTCTAATAAGAATCCACAATACATTTTCTAACAGAGTGCTGTGTGACCAAAAAAATTAACAATTCAAAATTTTCAGTGTATATACATATTTTCATTGAGGAAAAAATGATAGGGTATTAATAAATGACATTCAAGCATAAAAATATATCATGTTAGGATAAAGTTCTGTAGGAAAAGTGAAATGGGAGTAATTTCAAGGAGAAAAAAAACCTTTCAACTATTAAAAAAAGAGCTTGTTTGTGTGCATTTTGAAGCATGGGCGTTAAATCACGACGATATTTAGATTCCACTGGGTAAAATTTAAAAGTGCTATAACAGTTTCATTCTAAAATGTCAATATTTACAATATACCAGGAGTTGCATCCTTTGCAACTTTGTAATTCAAATGGAAAACATCTGATATCCACTTGAAAAGGAGGCCGTAGCTTTCAGGAGTTTTTAACGGAGCACACAGAAACAGAATTTGAAGACCACTGGGCTCTCATGGGGCCGTACTACATGTCAAGGCAGAGAGAACCAACCAGGTGACACAGGGGCGGTGGAAGCCATAGTCCTCCCACCAGAGGGAGTGTTAAGTTAGTGCCATATTCCCCCAGACAGGTGCACTGAGGCTGACTTCTGGGCTTCCCATGGCCTATATGTGGCACTTGGGGATCCAGAAGTTTCCACAAGCAGCAGCACAGCCACGAAAGTGCTGAAGGTTCACCCTACAGACTGTAGGAGAGCACAGAGGGTCACACCCCAGCAGTGTGAGACACATGTGACCCCAAAAGACCAGACAGGCCCATTTACCCTCCCTGGTCACCAGGTGCATGAAGCAGAGCAGTGAGTGTCTAGTAGTCCCATCCCCTGACCCCGCAAGTCCTGCCTGACACCCAGGACCATGTTGGAAGAGAAGGGGAAGTGAGGAAAATTGCAAGACTACCTGATCATCGAGGGAGGTTGAGTCATCCAAAAGAAACGAAATGGCACTGATAGGGAATTTAACTTAGAAAACGCTGGCTATTTAAACAGGAAAGAGACTATAAACCAGAAAAGACTGGGGTGTTGTTAATTGGCAAGACCCAGCTTTGTGCTGCCCAGCAGGGTTGGGACTCATGAGAAGGTTCAAATCAGCTGGAGAAAATACTAGTCTACATTGTTTTTGACCATCTTTGTGTGCCTTTGTGCACTGAGTGTCTCACGAGCATCCTATTACACCTGTAAGGCAGGGTTAATGATATTTACATCCTATTACACCTGTAAGGCAGGGTTAATGATATTTACCTTGCATGGTTCCCATACAAATTAGAGAGAATGTACATAAAGTCACCCAGCACATGCGCCCCACGAAGGGCAACTGTCACGGCTTTTATAAAGCTGCCAGCCTCTACTGCTGCCTGTGTGGTGATGAGAAGACACTGGGAATTGGTCTTTGGAGCCTGTGGCAAGCTGTCCTCCCCTTTATTAAATGACACTGGCACTCTTTGGGCACTGAAGCCCACTTCTTACAGAGGCAGGAGGATCCCTCTCCTGTCACATTCTGTATTTTGTCCCTGGGCACCAGGGGTGCTGCTCAGGACTGCCATATCTTACAGAGCCAGAGAGAATAGTTCTAATGAAAAAGTCTTCTTAATCTTGTTAGGATGGGTCCTCTGATAACTGGGGCCTTGTTATTAGTAGGCCTGACCTTCCTTAGGACAGGTTTGTTCAGGGAGTACCCGTCCTCCCTGCAAACAGGCTCTGTGAGCCCACCCAGAAGTCTCCTGACAAAGCTGAATCCCAGAGGGTGCAGAGCACCCAGCCCCAGGAGCATATTGGCTGTCACTCTACTGGAACATACGCCTCCAGGCTGCCTCCCAGCCTTTGTGCCAAATTTCCTATTCTTTCTCTCAGAGAGGGCCACCCAGACGCTGAACAGTTCAGACTTCACAACAGCTGGCTCTGCCCCATCCAGACCTTGCTCTTACTTTCCCCCACTGACTGAAAGAACTGGGCCTCACATGTTGCTATTAGAGAAAACCCTAACTGTGCCAATGATAAAAGCACCTCCACAGATTAAAAACAAACAAACAATTAAAAAACCCACTTTCAAGTTTGATTTTTGCACCAAGTTCTCTTAGATAATGAATTCATTGTTAATTAAGCACTACCAAGTGCAGGCCGGTGCCAGGAGGACCTGACAGCCAAGAGAGGGATATGTGCGTGAAAAATGTAATAATAAAGAAAACCTCAACTAAAATTGGAGTTGGAAAGGCCTGTAGAGGGAACTCTTACGCCCAAAGAGTAGTGGTCAATTACCCTAAATAGGTAGATGTCAATTGCACCAAACAGGAAGTTGGCTCCATTACAGCCCAAGTTAATTCAGTTTCAGGCCCCAAAAGGAAACTACTCTACAAGTATAACTACTCTACTGCTCCACCAAGAGGAAAAAAGACTTTCTTCTTGTCTAGCAACAAGCCCAGCCAATGAAAATGCTACAGCTCAGCCAATGAGAAGCCATCCTCATCTGAACTCTTACTTTCTTCCAATGAACTTGTGTTTTTCTTTGCTGATAACTTCCTTGTCCTACCCTCCTTTCTATAAAAGCCTTCCAACTTGTATACCCTTGGAGATAGGGTATCTCCAAAAGATATCTGCTTTCCAGATGAGACGCTGGCCAGTTCATGGATCATTTAATAAAGCCAATTAGGTCTCCATATTTATTTAAATTTTGTTTATTAACACATGGCTTTGACACTTACAAATGGAATATATTATGCACATTGCCAGAGCAATCAGCAAACTCCTTCCCCTGGGGCCAATGGTCAGCCCAAAGCCATCAGCACATGCTACCTGCTGTGTCAGCTCCCCAAGATCCATAAACTAAAGGGTTAACACAACAGCATATGGGAGCCATACTGGTCATCTTTCAGTCCTATTGGTCTTCATTAGTGACCAATAAACAGACCCAGAAATAGTGACCATCTGATCATCTATACAGAAAGCCCAGGTAAGTTTGGATGACCCTTGGAATGTTCTCCACCATGCACACAGCCATATACAGGCAGATCTTGCTTAAAGGAAAATCTAGCTCTAAAACTTGGGTCTCAACAAAAAGCCAACTGGGAATTCTAATTCCTTTTACAAGCTTGCTGAAAGGTAGGATTCATGTGAACAACAGCTTTCTCCTAGTGCATTTACGATGTTTCCATTTATGTATAATTTATACCCAATTGCTCAGGAACACGTCCACTGGGTAAATTGAGTTCAAGCATTCAGTCACTCATTGAACAAAAATGCACTGAGTACCTGCAGTACTATAACGCCAGGCACTGTGCTAGGTGCTAGTGACACAGGAGTTAGCACAAACAGTTTTTCATGGAGCTGACATTCTGGTGAGAGCAGACAAGTCACAAGCAAATATGCAACATGTTAGCTGGGGTAAGTGCTCTATACAAAATAAAGCAGAGTAAAGGGGGTATTGGAGTAACTATTAAAAGGTAGGGAATGAGGTACTATCTTTATAGGGAAGGCCACTCTGCTAGGTGTGAAGTTCTAGGAAGAGGAAACAAAGGGGCAAATGCTTGAAGTCAGAGCATGCTCTCTGTGTCTGAAGAACAGCAAAGGGTCCCGGGGCCCAATGGCTGGGGCCCTGCGCTGGAGACACAAAGGGGAGTGTGGGAGGGGATAAGGTTGGAGAGTGAGCCAGGACTTTTATCTGAACTGCCTGAAGGAGGCATTTGTTCTGGAATAGCTCTTGATATGCTCAGCATATAGTCAGGACTCAGAATCTCCCTGATGCTTCTAGAAAATTCAATCATAAAATGCTAAACCAAGTTTAGAAGCTCTAAACACATTTTAGATTAAAAAACAATTTCCTTCCAAAATCCTGTAACTTTACGCAGAGATACCCATGGCAAGCTGGACACAGTACATGGTGATTCCTTCTCACTGAAAAAAACATGCCCTCCCCTACCCGGGCCGAGAGAGGAAAGGATGGCAATGCTCTCCCATACTGGATCCACTCTGCTTTTGATTAGGTCTTTGTGTCACGGCTCCAGCTCCCAGAAGGCTCTCTGGTGCACCAGCTGCTGACAGCTGGGTGTACAATATTCACCAGGAAGATTATGCTCCGACGCTGACCTCTACATTCCCTGCAATAAATGTGAGTGGCCTAGGAAGCAGAGCAAACCCAACCCAGTGTCCCCCCTTACCCAAAGAGCAGTATTCTTCAAATTCTCGCCTCTTCTTTTGATGACTTAGCCTTTATCCTACACTTTTAAAAATTAAAACAATATCAACAACCTTCGTAGTTATTTTCCCCCTTCATATCTCCAAGGAAATCAGTTACTGGGACATGAGAAGGGCCAGGATCTCAGGGCCCCATGGAGTGTCTGCCATAATAGAGACAAAGGAAGGTCATTTCTTCCTGCAGGAAAGTTACACAGTCCGCCGGGAGCATGCTTGGCGGTAGGAAGCTATCTGGTGGCATCTCAGAAAGAGATAACAGCTGCTTGCAAAAACTTCCCAAAGAGGCAATCCAACTCTCCAAAGGATTTTGGCTTCCTATCCAAGCAAAAAATAAGCTGGAGAGAATTTAGTAAATAATGACCCAACTCCCAAAAGTTACTAACAAGTTTTTGGGGTTTTTTTTTAATAAAAATAAAACATTCTCATTGTAGAAATATATTCAGGCGATCCAGAAAAGCATGAAGAAGAAAGGGAAAAAAAAATATGTCATCACCAGAGATCACCTATGTTGAAGTCTGGTAAACGCTTTTCCAGACTTCTCTTTATGAATGAGAACACCCACAGTTTCACGTAAATGGACTCAAATCAGGCAGAGATTTTGGACCTGCTTTTTCACTGTCATGTATCCTGACAGCTTTCTAAGTTACTGCATATAAATCCTCATTGTAAGTAGTTGCATAATATTCCATTATACAAATGGTGAGGGTCACACAATGACTTTACACTCATAAATATGAAGAAATATGGCTTCTTTACGAGTCACACATGGACCCATTCACTAACTTGTGGAGAAAAAATAATTTAGTCCAATTCTCCAATCTCAGTACAATCCCACGATGTGAACTGTCCCTGAACGATAATACTTTTTTCCAGGCAAAATATTTAATCCTTCATATTCATTTCTCTTTCATAGCTTTTCACTAAGAAGGCATCTGGCTGTATGGCAGGAGAGGGTACCCGTTATGTAACATTACGGCGACAAATGAAATGGATTCTCAGATGCATCTCCCTTGTCTGGTCCTCTGAACCCAAGCTGGGACTGCAGTGATGTGACGGGTCTTACCTGCTCCCTGAACTGAGGCTTCTGAGATGCAACTGGCCACCTTGTTTTTGTTTGGGCAGTGAATAGAGCCCACCCATGCTAGCACCTACTCTCTGCCCTGATGGTCACGGCCACCCCAGGAAAGTGTGGGGCTCCCAGGCAACTCAACCAGTGTTAGGGCCACTCAAGTTAACACAGTCAAAAAGAGACAATACTGTTGACATCTTCCACTGCACCCTTGGGATACTCAAAAAAGGAAATTTCGCAAGCCCAGGGGGGCTGCCCAGGTATCCTCTCCAAGAGACAAACCTGCCGTGCCCTCAGCCAGTTGGTCCTGGCCTCAAAGCTCTCAAATCTGGCAGCCTCTTCCACCTGCCCCCAAATCCCTGCTCATTCACTGGGGCTCTCAGCATCTGCACAGCCCCTTGAGGTGGCAGTGGCTGGTACTTCTTGGCCCAGAATCCTCTTGATGGAAAAGCCTGTGATTAGTGAAACACTCTCCGGTTGGGTTTACAAATCCCATAGGGGATTCCGGTGTTCCATCACCTGTCTCCCCAACCTTTTTGAAATCCAGGGTGCTCCCTCAGTGGGATCTTATTTCTGCCCTGTGTTCCCATGGTATCGAGTTCCCATTGTCCTCTATTCTCCCCGTCAGGGCACTGAGCACATCAGCCCTTCTCACCTGCAGGCTCCATGACATTGGAGACCACGTCCGCTCTGTTCCCTGTTCAGTTAACACTGGCCTGCACAGGGGCTGAAAAAATTTCAGGAGCGGACAAACAAAAGAATGAATAAATACGTAAATGAGATTCCCACCCCAGTGTGGCCCTGGGCAGGGGATTTCCAGTCTAGAACTTGACTGGGGAGTCCTTTCTATCTTCTGGGTCTGTCAGAATCCAGATACGCAACCCGGACAGGATCTCATTCCTCCTCTGCCATGAGCCTCACTGTGTCTGGAAACCAGATCGAATATTTAGAAGTGGGAAATGTGAGAGCAGCTCAGCATTCAGAAATATGCTGTTTTCTGACACCTGAAGAGACGTGAGGGTGGGGGCAGACAGAGACAGAGATTGCTGCTCACTGCTGGGACACCTGTCAGTCCCCTCCATATCCTGCTCTCTCACAGTCGTACTAAGAACTGACTTGTCAAACAACTGTAATAAGTACATTTTATGGTCCAGGTTCTATCCTTGTAGGAGCCTCATTATTTTAAACCAGTTTTAGAACAATGAGAAAATAACATGTACAACACCATAAACTGCTTTTCACCAAGTGTCAATTAGCACTTCTGTTTAAGCGCTGCTTCTAAATCCAAAGGAAGGAAGTTGTTTGTGCCAAATAATATGTTACTGTGATAGGGTGTCAAAAAAGGTAACTTCACATTAATTTTAATCCACTGAGATAAAGTAAATATCTTTTAATTTTGTTTAAAAATACTGCTTTTTTGCCAACTTCTAAAAAATGACTCTGGAAGTTTCCTCATTGTTTGTTTTTCTGATTAAAAAAAGTTATTGATATTTTTTTGTGAGTTAAACACATAAATGTAATTGGCTCTGGACAGCCAATAAATGGGGTGACTGGAATTTTCTTTATACTATGAATAAGTTATTTACTAATTATCTTGCTAACAACTGCCTCCACTCACGATATGTTTATTGAAAAATCCCTTTCTAAAAAAAAATTGTTTCTTTCTAGCTTTTTGCTGGAGGGAGGTGGGGAGGTGCCATCCTGCCACGCTCTTATCTCTGACCTAGGGAAAATCAGCTCCAAACTCACTGTCCCTATGGCCCTCATTCATCTGAGCTGCTTCAGCCGGATGTGATCACTGGTCTTTTCCCCACAGCATGGGCCAGCACTGCCTCACGGCCATCACCTTTAGGACACTCCCCATTGGAAATCCAGTGCTGCGGTTAACCTTCCCTTCCGTTTGTATTGTCCTCGGTCTTCTTCTATTAAAATCGTATCCTGGAGAGCCACTATTCAGCACAGTACCCATAGATAATGATTCTAACTGCATACTTGAAGTTTTCTAAGAGGGTAGATCTTGTGCTAAGCACTCTTACTAACATACATACACACAAAATAATAATAATGGGCAAGAGGAAAGGGGAAACTTTGGGAGGTGATAACTACGAGTATGTCTGTGGCCTTGGAGGTGGTGACGGTTTCTCAGCTATATCTCCAAACTCACTGAGTTGTATACATTATAATGTACAGTTTTCTACATGTCAATCATACCTCAATAAAGAGGTTTTGAAAAATAAAAAATGTAAATTAAGAAAAAGAATGCCTAGCCATGCTGCTCTCTCAGCTTATGACCCAGCATGACTGGTTGCAAAGATTATGTTACATTTTTTCTTCCACCAAGATCACTGCTCCTGCTCACTGGCTATGTGAGGATCAGCATTTTATTCATCCAGGAATAAAAAATGTCACCAACAGGCATCATGTGCTATAAAATTCTATTTCCAGGCTTGTAAACTCAAGCTGTGAAAGACAGGTACATCCAAAATTAATATAAAATAATCCTGTAAAAGGCATTGTTAAAACCAAAGCTGATAACTTAGTTTCAATGTGGTCAAGATCAATATTTTCATATTAATAACAAAAGCAACAAAATAGTGACATCAGGAAGCCAAACAAAGGTATCTTAGAAAAAGGGTCCGTGTCGTGTGGTTAGCGCAAGTTTCTCTATACACGTCCGTCAACTGGAGGCATCTGAAAACATCACAGGTGGTGCTTCAAAGCCAAGATGGAATCACAGAGCTCTGCGGTATGTGTTTCATAATTCAAATTTCAGTGGGGATTTCTGAATTTACCCGTTAACCTTTGAAATAATTGTGTAGGAGTGTAATCACAATCTCCACTAACCACATTGTTGGAGATCTTGTTTCGGTGTACATCAGGTTTTTTGGAACAGCAGTTTGAGAATGAGATTTGATTAAGTGTGTGAGATTTTCCAGGATGAGTGCATAAGCATGTAATTCATGTTTTTAAACACATGTTATGAAATGCACATTGCCTCTTGAACTTTCTATCAATTCTCCTTACTCTACTCCCATGCCTTTGATTTTTTATTAAAGTGATCTTCTTTTCAACATTATTTTCCTTATTCCTTACTTCATACAAAGTAATTATTTATAGGACCTTATTTTCTACTAACCCTTGAAAATCTATTTCTCTCCCGCCCTCATCTTTCTCTGGTATCATTTTTCTGCAACAATTCTTGGTAGTGGTGTCCGGTCATAACAGCTCACATTTGCTGGCTGCTCACTCTATGCCAGGCACTCCCTTATCTCATTTCACTCCCTGAAAACAGTTGTACATTCTGCTGTTACTTCTGCTTAGTAGAGTCTGTGAAAGCCCCATGTATGAGGGTGAGAATTGGCAGCAGCTTTGCTGCTTGGAGTAGACCAAAACCGCAATCC